>JAMKPZ010001325.1:0-96288 GCA_024699675.1 Amphibolis antarctica | reverse complement strand
GACCCTTCTTAGAATTCCGAAACTCAGCCGAACGGTTCCTCAGATATCTAAAAACCGACCCTTCTTAGAATTCCGAAACTCAGCCGAACGGTTCCTCAGATATCTAAAAACCGACCCTTCTTAGAATTCCGAAACTCAGCCGAACGGTTCCTCAAATATCTAAAAACCGACCCTTCTTAGAATTCCGAAACTCAGCCGAACGGTTCCTCAGATATCTAAAAACCAACCCTTCTTAGAATTCCGAAACTCAACCAAACGGTTCCTCAGATATCTAAATACCGTTATCCTAAGCGTCTCTCCTTTTTATTTTTCTAAACGACAATCTACTGTGGATTAAAATTTACTTTTAATCTATGGCATACGTGTTTGCTACAGGGTCGATTGAGTTGTAACATCTGCTGATCCCGATGTTTGTTAGAGTTGTGTGAATAAAATTTGGTTAAAACTTTTTAGTTAATAAGAGAATTCAGTCAACAGTCCTGTAATCATTGAAGCAGCAGAAGGCTCAAATACATGATGACACCTGGTTTGTGTGCGATTTCTATATTTTTTCCAAGGGTTCTTTTTTTTTACCCTGATGAAAGTTGGATCTTGCTGGCAAAAGTAACCAATAAAGCAACCAAAATCAAGAAAACGACAATAAACCAAGTAGATTTGATGTAAGATTAGGTTTGCTGGCAATCACAGTTGGCAACCAATAAAGAAGAACCCAACGACAATGCCCTGAATGCAACTGGAAGTCAGCTGGATCGTCTTTTCTTACCTGACGACAGTTGTATTATTTGTTGTTTAAGCAGAACCAATAGTTTTACAACGTATTTCTGTAGCTGTAGCTTCATATATCCCCTGCGAAAAAATAAAAAATCTCGAGTACTTCCTACGTCAGCATGGTTATCTTTGTAATCTAAACAATAGATTAGCACCGCCGAGCGCGGAAAGTTTTCCAGGTTTCTTCGAGGATCTTTCTGATCACAAAAACAAGAGCTTTCGGGAGAGAAGGAAATCTAAATATGGCCTACCACAATCTCATGCTTTAAGATAATTACAGTACCACCATAAAAGCCCTTTAGTCTTTACATTAAGACGTTCTGGCAAGTGGACCACTTGATGAGTCTGAAGCATGCAAAATGTGGTAAGGGAAACATCGGGTTTCCCAACTGCCACGAAACAGATATATCTTGGTGAAATAGAAAAAAAAAAAATCAATTAAGACACAGAGAATACCGCTTTAAAGCTCTAAGGTCGGACTGGACTAAGTCGTATGTTGTTTTAAAAAAAAACACACAAATGAAGAACTCACAGACAATAATCTAATTCTTCAGCAGCCTTCATGTAGCCATCAAATTAATAATTTTGATGGCTGTTCAATCCCCAGAAGCTTGTAAAGATTGTCTGGCGAAATAATTGAGTTTCTATAGAATACAGACTACAAAATAGTTCAGATGATTGACAAAATATGTGGTTGTGAGTCAGTGTCAAACAAAGCTATTCTTTCACCCACCACAATATAAAGGGTCCGTTTGGTACGGAAACAAATGCACCCTAATATGGTATGAAGTCAACGTTCCTCTCAAATATAGCCAATGAGACTTGTAAATTAGGATCATGTCGGAAGATTGGGTCCTTGCATGCAAAACATAATAAAATTTCAATGAACAAGAATTGCAATGATCCTAGGCAATTCGATTAGCATATTTCTGATGAAGTTTTGAAACAGGTTTCATCCCTGGACAACATACTGGATATTGAATAGCAAATTGCGTATAAAAAGATGATTGACTAATATGAGCATGCAAATGACCTTAATTGAATGCGTCTAAACTTGAATCTAGTTATACATGACAATGGGCCGTGCAAAGGGGGAATACATGACTGTCTTAACCTAAACATAATTATATATGTCAATGGGGGCATGGTTTTTCTTTCGACCCAAGACTATTTGTGCTGATCACTAGCTAGTGTGGCCTAACCTAGGCCATGCTGGTCTACAATACCCATGTTGGTGGGATTCAAACAAATAGTTAACAATTTAAAAACATCAAGGATCATTTCTGAAGTCCATATCTATTTGACTTGGTTATGAATAAAATAACTATGAAAATTTAAGGAAAAATACCTTGGTATAAGCTAGTTGTTGAAAAAAAAAGCTAGTTGTTGATGATATAATTTTGGTGAATGAAAGTAAAGCAAGAATTATTTCTAAATTTGAATTATAAAGAGATACTTTAAAGTCAATAGGATTTAGATTAAATAAGTCAAAAACTAAATATGTGAAATGTAGGTTTAACAAAGATAGAAATAATGATGATAAAGGAGACAACAAGCGAGGCAGGGGTAGATGTGAAGACCCAATGTCAACAGTTTTCGAAAGAAACATGAACAGGCAGACTTTCGAAACATGAACAGGCAGAGGAACAACAAATTGAACGAAGTGAGGACAAGGAGGAGACAACAGTGCATGGCAAGGGTTTCAGGAGTATACAAAGAAAATTTTTTCATGTGAGAGGAAAATCTAGATCTTCGATTTTTTATATAGGGGTAAATGATGGAAAAAAATTTCTAAATTTACAGAAACACAAACGCTCAAAAAATCCAAATTTTTTTTCCAATTTTTCCTTTCCAACCTGTTTCAGAAGCACAACCCCCCCCCCCCCTCTTAGAAATATCTGTGTGGGTGATATTAATGCAAGATACCATTATCAAAGTGTATTTATTTAATTTTTTACATATATAAACATATATGGCTCTGATATCAAACTGAAATATGAACATCCATTTCAAAGGCATTTTGGTTTGTCTTTATTTGGATGTCCATAGATTAACAATACAAACCTAGGTTATTTAACAGGTCGATAACTTATCTATTGCAACTCTTTCAATCCCCTTTCTACTAAGAATGCCAAGAGGCACTTTGCATTAGAAAAGAACAAATGGATAATTTCCACTATTCCAGGCTGATCTACGAATAACAAGAAAGATAGGATTCTCTATTATCCAAGCTAACATTAAGTCAAGCAAAGATCTAAAATCATAATTACATTTATAATTCTTGCATCTTCTTTGCAAGACATGAACGTAAAGTAAGAAGGGCCAGCATAAGTTTTCTGGTTATTATCCACACTGTAAATTATATCCAGAAGCTAAACAGGTTATTTAACATGATGGAGTAATAAAATGTATAAAATAAAACAAGCAAGGGATTCCTTAAAAGATGCCTGTCATAGATAAAGCTCCAATAAATCCTTTAATTAATTTTATAAACTTTGATTTTGAATAGAATGATTTCAATTTAATACATAAACAAGTGTTAGTTAAAACACAAATAATTCATACAATACACGAAAACCAAAATTGATTCTATATAATAACATTAAAAATAGTAAAACGAAAAAAGCACTTGTATCTAACATTAAGAAAATAAAACATTTATCAGAAGAGAATAAAGATTAACTGCAATATACTCATGATAGTTTATAAAAAATTTAGACAAATTTCAAGTTTTCTTGCAACATTTAACAGTACTCACCAATTTAATCTAAAGAGTCTGCGAAGAACAAGTGTTCATAGTAGAACTACTATTATTTGAGGCACTCAATATAAGACCATTAATGTCAGTAGGGAGAAGAAGCTTTTGCAGCAGGCAGCCAGTTGAGAAAATTTCTGGTGGTGGGACTATCATCATAATACTGTCATTTCTACTCAATATCCCAATGACAGTCAACAAACTTCCTTCTTTAACGTACCTGTGATCATTCATGTTTACATTGTTGGAATCAAATCAATCCAAATCTAGAAGTAAATTTTTTTTCCCCTAATTTTTAGAAAAAGGTTACCCTTCCTTTAAACACAGTAAGCATGCTTCGGTGGATAGACGTCTTTCTCCAAGCCACTTGACCAAGGTAGATGACAAAATCACGTTTTTTCCAGTAGTATTTATAAGGGTCATTTCCTTGATTAATGGAATCACAGCAGAATTGTAGCCTGCTTTTACCATCACTCTCAATCTAGACTTTGAATCTGTAATGTAGAAGTCCACAACAAACCTCTACAGAAAGAACCATCAATAGAAGAGGCACCATTAAAAGTTTGATAATATCCTACAAAAGGACACTAATTTGTACCATGATCGCTACAAATTATGAAAGGTACAAATTATGAAACTAACATTAATGAATTGAAACACTTCTTGAACAAAGGACCAAATTTAAGGAAGTAGCCCTGATAGGGATTGATGTTAATTTGCAATATGATTGCGGAATGAAACCAGCCTTGCCTTGAAAATGCACAATGATATACTTTGAATAAAAAGGATCAAGATAAATATTCTTTAGTGAAATGCCAAGTATGATGTCCTTCAAATGATAATAAGAACAAATAAAGATGGAAAAAAGAGTTGCACAATAGATGTAGCAACTCAATCACCGAGCTACCAATCTGATATTGTAGCAATGAGATCAGAATGAAGTTACGGTGATTGATATCAATTGATAATTGCAAGAATACAAGACTGACCACTTCAATGGCGACCTCCTCCATGAACCAAGCTCATACAACACCAAAGACACCATTAGTTCTAGAGCAATTTGTATTTATACCCTTCAATACAATCATGATTCCATGATATTATTATAGACTCTTGAATCCAAACAAGAACCAATAACTCATCTAACACACTCATAAGACTGTTAATATCATTACATATACCTCCCCCACCCTAACCACTTCAAAGGAGGCCTCTTCCATGAGCCAATCTCAGACAAGACCAAAGACATCATTAGTTCTCTAACAAACAGTGTATTTATTTATACCCTTCTATACAATAATGACTCCATGACATCATTACAGACTCTCAGACCCAAAAAAGAACCAATAACTCATCCAACATACCTATAAGACTATCCCTTCCCCCCCCACCCACCCACAAAAGAACTTGTTTCCAAGGTCAATAGTAGGAAATCTTTGTTTGATGTTTCAATATTCTTCCCAAAGTTACACACTCCACAAGCTCTCCTATCTGTTTAACTCATGTTATTTGTTAATGAGTCAACAGTATAACCTTATTTGATGAAAGTAAGGTAAGAATTAACTTTAAATTAGAATTATAAAAATAAAATTTAAAATATAAACAATTTATACTTGATGCATTTGGAATTACAGTTGGGCTAACAACCTTTTCAAAAGCTACCTTATTGGAAAGAAATATTGTTTATAGTTTTTTTGATGATTTGTATGTAAATCCAAATAAATTATAAGAATGGTCTTGAAAATGTAAGATAATGTTTCCAAAGCTGTTTCATAAGCTGATTCCCATCAACTTTTTGAAAAACACTGAATTTAAACTGAAATGCAAAAGTTATGTTTCTAAACTAAGGTTCCAACTGTGATGCGTTTGAAAACATGTTTTGAAAAATGCTTTTCTAAAAAAGTTGCGGTAGAAATTTAATTCCAAATGTAACCAAAGTAGGGCTAAACATTAAAACGTGTGTGTGTGTGTGCATGCATATGCATTTGTGTGAAAATAAATTGATGTTATATGTACTTTATGTAGTATTGTGGAATACACCAAACAATAACATCCAAATCAAAGAATAATTACTAAATTTCAAAATCAACAATATAAAGGTTCTTCCTTGTCAATGATTTCAGAATCAGTGTCTCACAAGAGACCTAGGAGAAATTATCTTCACTGCCTCAAGATTGGACAAGACAACTTGGCAGTATTTGTTGTTTGTGATAAAAGGTAGTTCTTATCATGTTCCTTGCTAGAGAATAAGTTAAGAGAAGAAGCAAATAGTTCATCAATTCAAACCTCTGAATATGCTAAATTCCTCTTGAAATATCTGAAATAGGATGGTTTTGATTGAAGGCCAATATAATCATATAAAAGTGTCGATGTGTACACACATTGCGGGACTTTCTCATAAGAAGATTCCAAAGAATTATTCCCACATGAAACAAACTGCAATCACAATAAGGTAAATAAAACTTAGTTCCAGCAAAGCCTATATCTGCAATGCTTATAAAACATAAATAACAAGAACACACCCATTTATATGTAAAGCTGAACCAATAATACACAGTTGATACATAGTTACCTTGATCATTTCATACACAGTTAATTTGATCATTTCATATAAAATCCTTAAATAGTTAGCATTAAACGTTTTTTTGATCAAGTGGAAGCTCCAAAACAACTTGAGAACATTAAGAAAAATGAAGTACTATATACATTTCATTATTGTAAGAGTTTAGGAATAGATGGATTCATATATAGATCCAAGTAATGTTGTATTATACATGAGTTTAGTCCAACATTGCCAAAGGTGTATTTATTATCTTTATATATTCTCTCTACATGGGGTTTTTGTTTCTCTACATGGGTTTAGTCCCACTCACAAGACGGTAGACACACTGGAGATAGGTGTGGTCATTGCAGACATACATCAGTGCCCTCAACTAAACCCAACCTATCATGGGAGCAGAGGAGAAGTAGCCTTCCACAGGAGATAAGTTGCGAGGTTGAGTTTCAGATTCAAAAAGTGATGAATGGCACTCATGTTGGAAGAATGTAGAAAGATAGAGACAGTGGGAGGAGCTGTCAAGGAGATGAGGAGTGGCATGGAAGCCGCCATCGAAAAAAGAAGCACAGAAGAGGGAAGTGCAGACGAGGGAGAAGAAACACCGACGGAAACAGGATCGATTAAAGCTCTTATACCATGTTAGCGAGGCACGGAAGAATGGCTCGCAGGGGATAATCCACCAGTCCCCCCTCATCTATATCTATACACCAATGGCAGAGATTGTTAATGTCACTAACAGATACAATACACGTAGGCACTAACGACGAGAAAACAAATCAGCAGAATAAGACACCAGTACATGCTTGATAGGGAGAACAATACAAAAATCCAAATATATATATATATATAGCAAGAACAATACAAAACAAGAATGAAAGCAACATTCCGGGATGATATAAAAGCAGATACGAAAAGAAAAGAAACATGCTAGTTAAAACCGTACCCCGGTAACCTTTACGAGCTGGCCATCCCTAGCGGTGCTGAGGTTCGAATGCGGGAAACTCTCCACGAAATGGACGAGGGCCCCGTTTCTCATCGAGCTGTAATTGTTCCACAGAATGAACGCCACGACGAGAGCGAACAGGGAGAGGAGGCAAACGAGGAACAAGGCATTGTGTACGGCGACGAGGATGAAGATGGACACGGCGATCCCGAGGAGGAAGAGAGGGACGAGAATGCAAAGGGCGCCGGAGGACACGGTGTGCAGCGTGGAGCGTTGGCGGAGCGAGGCGGAGAGGTGGTTCGCGGGCGGACAGGCGGGAGGCGGGAACTGGCGGTGCGACATAGGGCGCAGAGGAATGAGGGCGATATGACCGAGGCAGGTGGTGGTACCTCAAGAGAAGCTTCGATCACACGGTAGTCTCACTCTTTTACGCGACATGAGTGCTTTCTTTATTAGATAATAATGACGACAACAACTACAATATTTCGTATGTTATCTTATTTGTTTTTTAACTTTAATTTTAATTTAAATTTTACATAAATTTTTATATATTATTATCATCACATAAATTTTTATATATAAATTTTTATTTCAAAATTTATTGTAAAATTTAACATTATTTACAAAATTATATAAACTTTTCATGATTATTAAAGTTAAAATTGATAAACAAACGAACCAATGATAATTTAGTGGTTAAAAAATTTCTTAATAAATTCATAATCTTATGCTTTATTTGGAAGTGAAGTTTATAAAAAAATTTAATATACGGAGTATGTGTTTTTAAGAAACGATATAATAAAAATAATTGTTTTCGTTGTAGTTATAAGAAAGAAATATAAAAAAATGATTTTTCACTTTAAAAATCATATCGTTTTAAAAAACTTAAATTTTAAACTCACGTAAGTTTCTCAAATAAAATCTTAAGTTCAAAATCTCACTCACATATTTAAATTATCTCAAGTAATCATAATTTCCAAAAGAAATAACAATATTTCACGTAACCACTAAAATGATATTTCAATAATTGAAAAATTGACGTAATAGAATTACTTTAATGTAATAATTATCAAAAGAATAGGAAAAAAAATATCACTTCACGTGATTTATATTCGAAGGATCGAAGTGTGATAAAAAATGATGAAAAATTTCTAATACCAAAAACTACGAGGCTAGCTTTGAAAACTAAAAGATTAGATGATATTTATACAACAGCTTATAAATTGATTCCAACAACTTTTTTTAAAAAAAAACAAAATTTATAACCTACGTTTTGCAAAAAAACACATTTAAAAAGTGCTTTATGAAAAAACTAAAGTTAGATCGTAAACTCGTCACTACATTAAAAGAGGTAAAAATGGCATACATATCCATCCGTTCGGTTCAGACATTTTATCTCTTGTTAATTGTGTAAATTATTTTTGAAAAAACATTACTTTCACAAAAGATTTAATAAATAAATATTACATGAGTCGAAAATTCTCTGAATCTTTTCATGCTATAGCTTGTGCAACAGATTGCCAACCCTAGCAACCGATCCATACGGAATGGAAGAAGAAAATTAAAAATAGGGTGCAGCTGAAGGAAAGTGGATGCGATGCAACACCAGATCCCAGCCTTAGCCCATGATCGAGTTTGCCTACACTTCTTTGTAATAGGATGTTTACAACATTCGCCTGGGGCGGTAGCCGACCATGAAAATTGCATAGACTTGCTTTTCTTGGTGTCATGCAAGGACTCTCAGATTATGGTGGGAAAACGTATTTGATGCAGGAGACATGGTGAAGGATGATCTTAGGAAACCTTGTGATGGAAACTGACGACAAGGTCGTGTGCATCATCCAGTAGCTTCCAGACGTCCAAGTGCCCAGCCATGTTATTGCACTCCCTGACTATTTCATCTATGCTGTTGTACTTCTCAATAATCAATTTTCTCCTCTGCAAAACACAGGCTGCAATGGCATAGAGGAGCAAGTCATCAGTTGGGGGAGCTTTCTTCATTCTCATCCTTCTCCATGCACTCTTCCCAATCCTGGCACGTATAGCTGCCTGGTCCGCCCATATCACCTCCCACAGACACACAGTTTGCTCGAAGGTCAGCTCCCTCCTGAACAGAACCACCACCATTCTGTAGACAAAGAAGCAGTCTTCAGCTTGGAGTTTCTCCAAGTGTCTGTACAGATGGGCGTCCTTGGTCTTGATGATCTTGGATACAATGTTCAGCTGTCTCCTTATACCCACCTCATCAAGCCTGAAATTATGGCGGGCTTTCCTCATAAACCCAACAAAACACCAGAATGCCTCGTGGTCGCTCTCCACCACAGCAAGTATTGGTGAAAGCAGGTCGCTCATCCCTTGACAGTAGCCAGTTTCTTGGTCGTAGATTGCATAGGACTCAAGGATGGCCACCAGACGAGCAGCATGGTAGATCCTGCATGGCTCCAAGTTGTCGTAGTCCCTTAGACCGACATTCCTGGCACATTTGTGTGCCATGTCCTTAGAAACAGCAGCTTGTTTTGGAGAATAGACGATCCACTCTGAGCTGGCACGAATAGCATCTAAATGTATTATACGCTGCCATGTAGCAAAATCTTCTGTTGTCCGATGAACTTTTGAGGCATCCTGTTTGAATGAAGTCATCTTGGCATGCTGTGCGTCATGCTCATCAAGCATTTCTGTGACTGAAGGAAGCTGTTCAATTTCAGCTTCTTCACATGAGGATTCACTGTCAGAACATTCACTGTTCAATGAAGATACATTCGCATGCGTAACATCACTCTGCTCTTCTTCGAAAACGCCCGTGCCAGATGGACTTGAAAAACCAAGCAATGGCTGGCTTAAGTCGTCCGTATCTTCCTCAAAGGAATGCCTAGCACTAAGCCCATCTTCAAAACAAGCAGATTCAAGCCCATTGCTAGGAGGACTCTCGTTGCTGCCACTACAGACTTCCTTCAATCCAATACAGCTGTCACTTACAGGCTTTAAGAGTTGTTCACATCTACGCCTCAGTTTCTTATACTCTTTCCTACAAACATAGAGTGGAGACAATTTTATGATACCCCCTTTATTTGGTTATAAACGTTTATGAAATAAAATCTACATGTAAACCATGACATCAGTAACATCTCATGCCAGCTAGTTTCCTCTGGAACATTTGCAGATTCACCCAACTAAGATGGTTGACAAAAGATCGCTGGAATAGAGACTTATTAAAGCTCATTTCTAGTGAAAATCAATAATGATTGCCTAGTATAGCGCAATGTGCACTAGAAAATTACAAAGTTTTAAGGAATGTCTCCACGAAAAATTTGTCCACCATGGAGAATTAAGGTAAAAGCAATCCCAGCTAAAACAGGCATAAAGAACCAATGGTTCAATAAGTTCATTAGTAGATGCATGATAATTATCATTCAAAAATTTAGTTGGTAATTATTCACTTAATGCTTTTTTCTGCAAAACTAGTCCAAGATGGCAGAGAGTCACCCATAGGGTCATGGATACCTTTTTTGGGCTCTAACAGACTGTCTATCAGCCTCAGAGCTGTCCAGGTCATAGCTGCATCAAATAAAATATGATTGAAACCTTCTGGAGGATAAGACTCAAACAAATGATATGGTGATTAGAGGCATTATTTTGACGATTTTATATAATATTACAATTGCATAATAAAGAAATACTTGATGGGAAACTCGATTATATGATATTACAATTGCATTATACCTCAGAGGCATTATAATTATCATTCAAACTCGATATTATCATTAAAATGCAGTAAATAAGTTGGGCTATGCTACCATAAATAAAACAAGTGGTATTGATTTGGTAACACAAAAGAAAGCACATAAAGAAAATTTACATAAATTTTGAAAACTATAAGTGTGAAGGGAAAAAAAACCACCATACCAGTTATCAAGAGGCAACCAGTTGGGAAATAAGACTATGAAACATGGTTGGAAATTTTAGATATAAAACAGTACACAAATATGTCAGGGCAATATCTCAGAAAGTCAGACTGCATTAAAGGCTGGCTTAATTAAAAAATGCAAGTGTTCATCCGTTCATGCCTGATAATCCAAAAAGAAGAATCACGTAGGCCTTTTACAAATAAAGATAAGAAATTGTTTCTATGAGTTCTTGAAGTGCACTTCATTTGTTCATCTTGCAAAAGCTGACCACATATAGCAAGTCCATCCAAAGACTTTTATTACCCTACTAGACTATGAACACATGTTGTACGGGAACTTGTAGATTGTTATTCCTCACCAAGATTATACAATGGCAATAAAAATTTAATACATCCTAGTCACTTTCTTGAATCTAGGAAAAGTAATGCACGAAAATGCATTACACAATTGAGCAAGATAAATGAAGTTCTAATAAATCCACATCACTTTGTTCTGTCACTGCACCAATGAAAAAATGCATGAAAAGTGGCTGTATTGAGCAGGTGGGTGAGATAGATAAACTTCTGCACCATTGCATTCTGTAACATAAAAATGTAAATTTCTTTAAACAGTAATAACTAACCTAGTTACGCACATATTTAGCTTGGTCCACTGTTTGATGTGAGCATGCAAGTACTTCCAACTATTTCACCATAATAAAGGGTATGTATTATTTCATCTAGATGTCACTTCCAAGTTTCATTGTAACTTGCAAGATAATTAGTTGCAAATGCAGATAATGTCAAAAATAGAATTCATACAATGGTAACTTCCAATGCACTCTCCTATTCTCCTACATATTTCTCTATGGTTAAATGAACTTATTTGAAGTGAACACATTAGATAATGCCTAAATTCAGCATTTAGGGAATATAGATGGATTTCTACATCATTGCATGTTGCATCTATTATATACTGAATTTAAAAAGATCTTCTACCTGTAAATGAATAAAAATAACTACTGGTGTATTTTATTTTGTTCATCACTGGATATGTCAGCATATTTCCAACCAACAGTAAAAAGAACAATTCTATTAAATCAATAGAGAAATATTGTTCTTTCAATATTGGTAGTAAGAAAGAAATATTTTTAAATGCAAAATCAATGATTAATTAAAGGAAACTGTTAAATGAACACTGTATTATCATAACAAACTAACAATGCACACAAGTTGAAAAAATGTCGAGGACAATAAATGCAAGTGAAATCCATCACAAGCAGAGTCTCAGGACGATGTTACAAATTAGCCATTAATAGACTAAATATGCATCCAGCACACCCTCGATAGCCATTAATCCAAATCAACATTGTAAGGTGGTGGGGATCCTTACACTGCAAGAAGAAAAGGCCAGACCTCAGCCCTGATGCTTGGGTCAACTCCCTGGTCAGCAAATAAGTGTAGTTCTAGTGACATGCAAATACAAATGAATAATAAGGGAATATAAACCTATATAATTTAAAGGACTAGTCAAAGAAATATAAGTTAACGGCAAGAAGTACTTACTCCACTGCGAACTATTTTCAGAAACTTAACCCCACCATCCCTAAATTTTCCATCTGGAGCAAATAAACTGATCCATTGGTGCTTGGTGAGGGCAGATTTTCTTTTCCTCCTTGACCATGGTGATTTGAGCCCACCACTAAAAACGCATGAAAATTAAACAATGTTTGTAATAATGATGGAAAAGAGGTTTTTTTTACCAGTGAATTTCATTATGTGTACTTGCTGCAAGAAAATGTAATAAGGAAATTTATAAAGAAAATATAACCATCAGAAAACCATAAAAGGAAGTCAGGTATGGAAACAGGAAAAAACCAATCTCTAAATATAGGTTAGTATCACATTTTAACTATGCTAGGTAATGCAAGCCAAGAGAAAAGAAAGCTGAGATATTTATTATTTATGAATTATGGTTAAGAAAATCTCAATATAAAATGGTCCAGATTCACCTTAGAGTAATGGAATCCAATTTCATGTATAAAATTCCAGAATAATAGCATTTCACCAACGTGATTACAAATTATGAATCACAGAAAACTTTCCAATTTAGATCCCATCAACAAAAAATCTCTAATGGCCAAGTTCGGCAAGCACATTTTCTATTTTGAACAAATAATGCTTTTCGTTCCCAATGTAAATCATTTCATCTAAGAAAAAAATGTTTTCCTTATCGCACCCCCTTCTAAGGAGTAAGGATCAACATTGTTGTAAAAAAACAAAAAATAGGAGCAGCCATGTAAAATAAAGCCTGCCAACTAAAGATGGGAAAATGATCTTCACCTTTGAAAACTCCACTCCATGAACTTAGCTTCACTAGGCAAATGGATCTAACATTTCCATGAGGTGAGGGAGCAGCCATACTTTCGGGTTGAAAATATTAGGAAGAAGTGATTTGTGGATGGTTTAGGGGAGCAAATGGGCCGGTTGATGAGGGCATCTAGTTTGTAGAAAGGAATCTTAGAGGTTGATGAGGTGGTTAAGTAAGGGAGGACGCTAATGGTAAGCAACAGGAGTGGAATTAACTCTTGGGTCAATGTGGGCATGCTATTCTGCCTTCGCTGATGAGATTTCAGTATTATTCACTATTGCATCATCTACACAGGTGAACATGGCTGAGTGTTTTCAGCATTCCATGACAGGAATAGTGTGAGAAGTCTGTTTCCATGGGAATTTGAGAAATTCAGAATCCTCAAATCTTGCTTGGCTTCTCTCTTTCCTTCATTCTCATGGTCCTCTCCTTGTTTCAATTAATAATACTTCATATATATGGAAATGGAGCAACATAAGAATGTTTGCAAACAAGTCCCTCCGTCCACATATGGAAGTGTCAAATATAAAGAAATCAAGCACATTTGGAGATGATGGATTCCTACCAATGTCTAGTTCTTTGCATGGTGAAGTTTCCATTGAAAATCTATTAGCAAATGTATGTAGATTTTGTGGTGTTGAGAAAAAAGCATGTGGCATTTGCTTCTCTTGTCCTCCTATGAGTAGATGGTAGCACTCTTTATGGAATTGAATGTTCAATCCGAACCTAACATAAGATCCTCAAGAGAGATGTGGTCAAGTAGAGGAGGGTTAGATAAGTCAAGGGAGAACTTATGAAATACAATTCCTCTCACCATATGGTGGGCATTAATGCTTGGAAAGGAATAACAATATTTTTCATGACACTATTTATGATGATAGCCATGTCTAGGAAAGAGTGGCTCGATGTTTGGTGGAGTGGATGAAATTGTGGCACGTTCAAGTAGACATGATTGTTGTATAGGTGCTAGCACGGCTTCAACTTCTGCTGCTTCATCCTCTAGATTTTCCTTTTTTCCTTTTTTTTAGTGTTTCATACCAACACCCACTTCCCATTTGTTTTGTCTTTCTGTTTTCACCTTACCTATGACTTGTATAGGCCTCTTTTTTTTACAATTTTAATGTCTTTCATTACAACAAGCTAAGTCATAATCTCACTATGTGGAGTTAACCACATGAATCCCTTTCTTTCATGTAATTCTATTAATGAACAAATCTTCGGTTAAATTACATAAATTTAAATGTTTTCTCTCAATTTCTAATAAAGTAGTTTTAAGTCTTGCCCTACTTTTTTATTTTCTTTTACAATAATTAATTTTTCTCTCTTAATTGGTATATTCTTTGACCTCCTAAGGATATGACCATACCACCTAAGCTGATTTTCTATTTATCTTATCTTCAATTGATGCAAATTCTACTTTATTCTTAATAATAATAAAAATTTAACTTAGCTCTTATTCACTAAGATCCATACGCATCTTACTGATACTAACTTTTTACATATGATCAAGCTTTATAGCACAACATTCTAAACTATATTGGATTAATATCAGTTTTATAGAATTTTATTTTAATTTTAAAAGTGTCCTATCACATAACATTCTGGAAGCATTTCTCAATTTCATAAATCCTACTTTAATCCTATAAATAACATCCTCTATAATTTCACCATTACTACTTATCATAGATCATAAGTCTTATCTTTATGAATATCAAGGCCAAAATATCCCTTCACTACCACTCAAAAAAAGGACCATTTAAATGCCAAAAAACTAACCAATGATAACCAACAATCCATTTAAAGCTTGTGATGCAAACCAAAGGAATTTACTTTATGACATAAACATCAAAATTTTGAGCTTACTTGTGATGCAAACCAAATGAAAATATTTTCTTTTCCATTGGTTTCCTTGGATTTCAAGGAGCACAAACTCCCCTTACTCATTCATGCAAAAAATTTTACCAAAAACTAAACACCAAAAGTTGACTTAAGGTGTGTTTGTCTGTCCATGATACAAGCTCCAGCAGCTCCCAACTCATGTGGTCCGTGACTCTTGCTAAACAAACACCATTAAGACCATGGCTCTTGGGTGGAGGCACGACTACATCCATTGTAGCTCAAAGAAGAGACCATGGAGCTACACAGAACCAACTCCACAGGTGGCAAGTGAACACTTGTTAATTATGTAAATCCAAGGATTTTTTATTCTCGGGACTCCTATAGATCATCCTTCTTTCCTGTAACTCGTCATTCATTCACAATCCTAGACAACTGCGTATCTAGCTCCATGGCCATTGAACGCATGAACACAAACTCCCTTGGGCTCACAGATGACAGTGTAAAGCTACCGAACACGTCCCTTAGTTCCCGCACAAGGCTGAACAAGGAGAGCTGAGAAGCACTAGCATGGTTATGAGGGCGAAGGTGTGCCTCAAGATTTATTATCTCGAATTTTTGCAATGGTCTTCATATTAAAAGTCAGAAAAACGTCATCAGGAAGCCAAAACATACTCCATTGCCAAACGCGGCTCTTGGCTGGGATATGTTATCTCTCCAGAGCTTCTACCATTCACAAAGCCACTGTACCATGCCCAGTGGTGGTTTCTACAATTGGGATTTATTGGGCTTCCGTAAACAAACGAGGCCTTAATTTACAGTCAGTACTGAAGTAAGTCCAAAGTCAATACACGAATCAACGAAACCAAGAGGCTATAAAAACCACACACAATATAACAACCACACATCAAAACCAAATCTCAGAATCCTCGCAACTGCTCATAGTATTTTCATTTTAATCATCTGAGTTTACCCGTGAGTTGCACCAACAGGGAGATAATGTAGTTGGTCGTCTCTCGGTTATGAGAGACGAGGTATTGATTTCAGACCCAAGCAAAAAAACAACCATTATCAAAAAAACCTATGAGCTGCTAGAAAAGTAATGCAGAAGAACAAGGGAAGTCATCCGAGAATAAAACCTGAGTCGCCGGAAAAAGCTGAAAAATGGAAAACAAAGACTCACCGATCGGAATCATGCGAAGAGGAAGCAACGATTCCAAGAGAACGCAAAGGAATCCATAACGAGGTCGGAGGAGACGAGGAGATAGAAGATGAAGCATCCGCTGCGGCTGCCGACGACGAGGACGAAGTGTGAGATCGGCGAAGGGCCTTCATCTAATATTCTCCAAATTTGTCAGTCCACTTCTACCTCAACCCCCAACAAATTTCCCTCACCTTCTTCCGATTAACATAAAAACAAAAATAACAACGAAAGAAAAGAACCACAAAAACAACGTTTTTCTCTTCCGGTTCAAGCCCTTCACCGACAAAAACAGACGCCGATGACGACGCACACGATGTCGGCAGAGGCGAGTCCGGCCATAGCTGTGAATCCCACAGCTACGCCCACATTCCGCCCCCGACAACCCCCCCCCCCCCACACCCCCCTCCCCCCACCCCACCCTCCGAGATCTCGAACACCACACCACGACTAGAAGCACAGCCACCAGCACCAAATATATAACCGAAGACAGGAAAGTTCACTTATCCACTGGTAGATATCCTCCTCTCCCAGTCCACAAACCACCACCAGACGCCGCCACAACCGCTGGCCTCCACTGGCCGGATCAGTACGATTTCCTCTCGCCGAGCGACGAAAGGGGACGAAATGGTAGCTGAGAAGAGAGGAGCGAGGACGACACCACCACCAACACCGGTGCCATTTTTCTTTTTTTAAAAAACATTTTGGCCAGTGTGAAACCAGTGGAATAGACGAGGAAAATGGAAAAGGGACAACGTCGAAATACGACCCCACCTGTGTCCCCCACCCATTATTCAAAATTAAGGGGTTTATCGAAATTATGAAAAAAATGAAAATCTTTCATTATTTGAGTTGATGGAAATTTTAAATTTTTTTAAAAAACAATTTTATATATATACATAAATTTTTTTTTTTTGATATTTCTCATTTTTAAAAACGAGAAAAATCGATAATCTTCGAGAACGTTGGCAGGCGGTAATTAACATGTAAGTTTTTTATAAAATTATATTTTCTTTAAATTCAAATCTAATATTTCAATTTCATTTATGATGAATCGTGGTATCGTTAACATGTGACTTGAAAACATATATAATATTGTTTAACGTATTATTCATTACGTTACTTTTGATATATTTAACATCATGAACAACACATTTTGATAAACTTGGTTGTTCTTCTTCTTTCAGTAATAACAAAAATTATAAAACTTTGAATTATTCTTTTGGTTTCAATTTCACCTGATTACTAACTTAAGACATCGTCTCTCCATCTTCTACCAATTTAACAATATAAATTAAAAATAAGTTTAAATAATTTCAACTTAAACATACAAATTTTATTAACAGTAAATATACATACAACATACATAAAATCGCAATATATACAAATCAAAATCAAATTTGAAATCGCATACAGCACATTCATTTTCATTTGTAATTTTTTATTTATTTTTCATTTGTAATTTTTTCTGATTTCTTTCTTTTTTTTTAGTTTTTATCATTTCATTTTATTTTTTTTCACATTTTCGTTTTTCCTTATTTTTGTATTTAATAATATTCTATCACATACGAAAAAAATGCAATTCAGTCTCAAAAATGTATTTCAATCCACGTCAATGAATGTTTTGCCTACAATAATCTATAAAAAATGATAACTTTTTGAAAAATAAATATTTTGTAAATGATATTTTATCTAATGTGAAAGAAAAAAAATGAAAACACAATCATTGTACCTGTGAAGGTGAAAGAATGTCCCGTCCCGCGAAGGAGAAAGAGATCCGACGAAATTACAAAGGAGGAGGAGGAGATCCAGCAAATGTCGACTTCAACTGAGGACATCCGATAAATGTCTACTTTGGTTAAGAAGATCGACAACAGAGAAGGAGATCCAGCTGTAGCATCGGAGGAGGGAATTCCGCTTCAGAAGAGGAGATCCGGCGATAAATTAGATAATATAAAATATACATATCAGGATAATCATTTTATATTTGCTCTTGATCTTAAATTACTTAATATTTGTTCTTATATCTACGATTTTTTTATCACGAATCTCATCGATAAGATAAATTACAGCAGTAGAAAAGAATTTTTTATTTTTTTATTTTATATCAAAAATAAAATAAATTGATTGTTGAGCTTCGTTGGTTCTTGTTGCACGTGAAACGTCTTTTGGACGATAGTTTGTTTGAAAACATTTTTAATAAATATAAAAGTTATTTCTAATATCACGATAATGTAGGTAGATTTTTAAGATAATTTTTTATTTTATATCAAAAATCATTAAAAATTACTTTCGTTATTATTTTATTTGATAAAGAAATACTTTTTCTACTTTCGAAGTAAAAAAAAACTATCAAATGTATCTTAAAATTTCACTTAAAAATAGAGATTATAAGAATTTTAATTATATAAAATATATATTAAAAATAAAAATAATTTCAAATTTACCTACCTCATATATAAGTTTTGTCGAACAAAACTTAAGAATTTTTTCCCTAAAAAAGTTCAAGCATCGAAGTCCTCGTTTTTACAACATTTGAATATTATTTTATTTAATTGGATCTCTTAAATTATTTTATTATTTAATTGGACGTTGAATATTATTTTACTATTTAATTGGATTCTCTTTTAGCCATTGAATAATTAAAAATAACTTCGATTGACATATGTTAATATGAAATGGGACGTAGCCGACGTTTCATCACTCAACAAGAAAAGAATCCTTAGCTTAGCTGACGTATATATATATACACAAAAATAAGTAAACAACTACTTTCAGTTTTATAAAAAATTAACTTTTACAAATTCTATTTACTTCTTCTTTTTCCTACAAATTCTATTTACATATATACATACATATATATATATATATTTAAATTTTTAATTTCTAAATTTCTTATATACACAAATAGATTAAAAAGGAAAAGGTAATAAAATTTAATTATATATGTATTTTTTAATTTATCTCTTCGTCATTTTCCAGATAAACATCAATCATTGAGTGCTTTTTAGATGTTTTAATTTTTATTTTTAAAATTCTAAATCCCACGTATTGTTTTCATAGATTGTTGTGTCGTAACCATTAACTAGAGTTGTCAATTGTACCGTATCAAATCGACACGACATATTTTTTGTGCTATGGACCACCAATGAACCTGCCCATGGCCTATGACACCAATGAACACAGCCTAGTCAAACATTTAATTTAATTATTCTTCTATTGTACTAACATTTAATTCTAAATCTACACCTAAACTCATTTGTATTCTCCTAATTAATTTACTAGCATATCTTATTTTACACCTAGAATTTAAGCATGCATTCAAAATATATAATGTAAGGATTTCATTCCAATATTTTAAAATTTTTTGTTTCATGTTATTTACTATTTGTTCGAAAAATGGATATACCTCATATTTATTAAAAACTGGTGAAATATCATATAAATAATGTAATACATAAACTGATGTAAAATAATAAATTCCTAATAATCTAACTATTGCATCATAAAAAGGTTTTAAAAATTCAACAAAACATTTTATAATTTTAAAATCATTCTCAGTTAATTATTTTTGATAATCATCAAAATGATAACGATTATACAAAGACATTATTGAAATTTCATATGGTAATACACTTTTTAACATTAAATATAATGAATTTCACCTATATTGAATATTTAAAGAAAATTTTTTATGCGGCATTTCAAAAGTATTACATGTTTCATCAAATTGTTGCTGTCGCTTTCCTGAACTAGTTATAAAGCTTACAGCATCCCTAATAAGTTCAATATAAATTTCAATTTCTTTTACACCTAATTGTACAATAATATTAATTATGTAATACATACATCTTTGGTGAAATAATTTAAAACCATTTGGTGGACTTATTTTAGTTTTAAACATTGGTATTGTTACAGTATTATTAACTACATTATCAAAAGTTATACTACCTATTTTATTTCTAATTCCATATAAATAAAAAATTTCCATAATATTTGCAAAAATTGTTTCAACAGTACGTGGATGTTGAATTTTTCTAAATCCTATTAATCTTTTTTGTAAAATCCAATTTTGATCAATATAATGTGCAGTTACAGCTATATACTCATTTTTAGTTCTACTAGACCAAATATTTGAAGTACATGCTATACATGTAATTATTGTACTCATAACATTAATAAGTTCTAATCTAAACTTATTAAATGAATTCATAATATCTGATGTGTACTTTAACCAGATGGAAGCTCTCTTCCGAAACTTCCTCAGTGACACAGTTGAAGTTGAAGCTCCAGTAGTCTCCGTTGACGGCGTTACTTCAACTTTAGGAAAGTTTTTTTGAGGATATCCGTAGCCTCCAGAACTTTGGCCTTAATAGTGCGCCATTGTTTGTGACTTGAGCGAGAAAATTTGAGAAATTGAGAATTGAAAATGGAGTTTGGAGAATTTGGAGTGAAGAAGATGAAGAGTGAGTTGAGTGAAAAAAAAATCCAACTCCCTCAATTTATAGAGAAAAGTTGGTTGAGTCGTTGACGCGATAGTCGACCGTTTCACTCTGCAGCTGGTTGCCCGTTGCTTGGAAGCAGGCCGCCTGTTGCGTAGAAGCTTGCCGACCGTTGCTGCATTGCACCTTGCAAGTCGTGACTCGACGGCCAACCTAAGCATGGTTCCCCAGTGGCCCATTCCGCCTGCCCACGCATGCGATCATTCACCCCGACAGCCCGTCCCCCTGCCAGCCATACAACCCTTTTTGCCTCCTCCCGCGCACGTGACCGTTCACCCTGCCAGCCACACAACCCGCTGGCCGGCCCAGTGACCCAGCGGCCCATCCCCCTCGTCGGCGACACGACTTGTTCAACCCCCTCCCGTGCACCGGCGACACGACCCGTTCACCCTACCGGTCACACGACCCCGCAGCCCATCCCCCCTACCGGCCACACGACCCATTTAGCCCCCTCCCATATATACGACCGTTCACCCCGCTGGTCGCACGACCCGGCGATCGGGTCCCCCCCCCACTCTTGCGACCCGACATCGACGTTCCCCTCCCCCCTCTTGCAACCCACCTAATAGTCTCGTGCTGGGTCAGGCCGTGCCTATTTCGTGCTGAAATTCGTGTCGTACTAGTACAGCACGAACGACTTGAGAGTCTGACTCAGGCACAACCTATGACACGAAAATTTTTTCGTGCCGTGCCAGACCAACCTAGCATGGCCCATTGACATCTCTACCATTAACCAAGCACTTTATATTATATTCTAGTCTAACTTAACACGCTCGTACAGTAATTAAAAAATAGTTTATTAAAATTTATAATCTTAAAGAAAAATTTGTATCTTTGAAAAATACAAAAAAAAGTAGAAAATAGTAAAAAAATTGATTTATTATTTTTCACCATTCGTGTCTTTTTTTTAAAGATACAAACATAGTGATTTATCTTTTTAAAAATAATAAATTAATTTTTTTACTATTTTTAAAAGTATAAACTGGAATTAAAAATTTCATCATAAATTATCGTAATAATTGCAAAAAAAAAAACTCAGCACGGCCCGCGCGTTCGCCGCTTTCGTTGTTTCACACGGAACCGGAGAAAAGCAAAAGACAGCCGAAAGTGATTTTGAGACAAGCTAAGAATAATTTTAATAATAAAAAAATTAAAAAAAAATATACGTATTATCATAAAATTAAAAGTTTTTTAAAAATTAAGAATTTAAAAGAAAAAGCCAAAAAGCCTGGGGACGAGCTCGGACGAGTGCTGGTGTGGAGGATCATCCGAGAAGAAGAAAAAGAAAAGGTTAGCTGCAGCAGAACCGTACGAGGGTGTTTTTGTCCGTAAAAAAAAAGATGGAAAAGAAAATTACAGGAAAATTATTTTTTATTGATTAGATTTTAAGGAGGGATTTATGTTCTCTGAAATTAATGGAAAAAGAATTTTTTTAAAAAACTTATTATAGAAATATTAAAAAAATAAAATATTTTTAATTTTTTTAAAATTAAATATAAATTTTCATAACGTACACATTCCATAAAATTTTCTATTTCCAAATTTTTAACATTTAAACAATGAAATTTTTTTCAAAATTTTCTTTTTATTGATTTTTAAGGAGTAAAAATACCCTATAAATGTTATTTGTATCAAAGAAAAATGATAAAAAATTACTTTTTCATGATTTTTCAACATACGAAAATAAAACATGATTTTTCGACATCTATTTCTAACACTCTTTATTATGAATACAAAAGAAATCGATTGCCCAACTTGTGTAGAGTTCGTTAACATAATGACTTTTAATGTCTTTTTCTATGTAAATCTTTGAAATCATCTTTTTAAGTAATTTTACGTTAAATCTTATCTTTTTTATTTTTTATTAATTCTTAAATTTTCATCATTTTTTTTCTGTCATTTCTTCGGCCTTAACTAAGAAAAGTTATGCAAAAACAAGGGTGTGAGTCCGCTTGTTATAATTTTATTTTTAAATAACTATTGAAAATTAAAATTAAGAGTAATTTTATAGATAATGTTAAAATTATTTAGTTAATTATAAAATAAAAATTTAAAAAATAATAATAATATATAAAAATTTATGAAAAATTAAAACCCTTAATTTTTAAATGCATACATGATTCACCCGTACGCCTGAGTGAGAGGTCTCGTTTGAAGTATTGTTCGAGGTCAACTTTAATTAACTTCAAGATAGAGTTGAAGTTAATTTTATAAATAAAATTAAAATTATATAATAATTAAAGTAATAAAAATTTATATAATAATATTATTATTAGGAGCTCGTTTGTATCTATGAAATTTATAAAAATTAAATTAAAATGAATTTAATTCTTATAAATTACTTATTTATGTCCATAGAATTGAATTCAATTTATTTTTTCAATATTATTCACTATTCAATTTAAGTCAGAAATGAAATTCAAACTCATGAGTTATGAATCATTTAAAATTTAACCAATTCAAATTTCCTTACTTACTTTTGTTCAATTGTCAGAATTTCTTGTTTCATTCAATTCTTGAAAATACACAAATATATTTACATTAAATTTATTTCCACTTAAAAAATAAAATCTCGTTAATTCATGACCAATTTTACGTATACAGACGAGTCCTAGAAGTAATTTTAAAAATCAATTTATGAAAAATTATTTTTTGTTTTCAAAAAATAACGAAAAAAAAAAACAGACAACGACGATGACGACGGATATAAGAGTATCTTTCTGTAATTCTTTGTAATATTTGTACTTTTTAAAAAATATTATATTTTTAAATTACATGATACATTTAAAATTGATTAAATTGATAATTATCTACTTGGTAATACACATTATTTTATATAACAAATAAATTTACAAAAATTACAATCATCTCTATCCATGCAAACCATGAGTTATATTATTTAAAGTATACACACAGAAGCAACTGAAAGTTTAACGACCACAATTTCAATTAAGTTTTTTTAATCTGAAATTTTACTAATTTTTAGAGATTATATTTGTCTTTTTACATCTTAGAATAATTGTTCTTCTGAGGAGTTTTTCAAAAATGTTCTACAAAATTAATTAAACTAGATAAATAGTACAAATTTTATTAATTTGCTTTTATTATTGTATGAAACTAATGTATTTGTTTAGTAGAGATCTACACCTAACAATAAAAAAAATTAGAAATACTTTCAAACAAACACATCTAAAGACAACATGAACCATAATAAAGGGTGAAGGAAAAGACCGGAGAAGAAGAAAGAAAAAGGAAAGAGAAAGAAAAAAAGGAGATTCATAAATTTTAACTTTGTACACATATATGTATGAAAAAGAAAAAAAAATATGAAAAAGAAAAAAAGAAGAGGGAAAAAATAAAAAGCGAAAAACAAATATAAGAAAAGGGAAAAATGTAGAAGAAGAAGGAAAAAAAAAAGAGATTCAAGAAAGAAAAAAAAGGAAGGGGGTGATTTTGAACCCAGCAAGATACACACATAAAGCCAAATGCATTTAACCGATAAGCACAATCAAATGCATGGAAAAAACATATTTGTTGCATAAATCTTTGATATATTAATATTCTAAATACATGTATGCATGAAATCAATTGTCAAATGTCAAAATCATGTATGTATGTCATACATGTGATTTAAAATTATTTTGACATATATATCTGTAAATTGTTTAAAAAATTCATTTCTTGATCGTATCAGAATTTTTCAGAAATATATATGAAGAAAATACTCTACATATATATATGCAGAGTGTAAATTTGTCAAAAGTCTTCTTAAGATATAAAAAATATATGTTAGGATGTGAAATATATAAATATCTAAAATATTAAAATGTGAGATTGAAATATTAGTTGAGGCATATACTAGATATGAAAAATATGTATATGTCTAAAGTACGAAAATGCCCCTTAATGTCACTCGTGGATATAAAAATATCAAAATACTTCCAAATAATAGTCTAAAATATTTAAAAATAATATTGTGATATATATATGTGTCAAAAAGGGGTGACATGTAAATATGTTAAAAAGGAGTGACATGTCAGAAATATCAAATATTCAGCATAAATTATCCAAAATATTAAATACTTTTGTATATACAGAAGTAACATGTTGCTAAATACACTATATTTTTAAAAGGAGCAAGCTACAATTGTGGTAATGGTATCGTTTGTTTTATATATATATTTTTACTGTATATCATAATATTTTATTATACATCATAATTATATATAATAATATTTATCAAATACATTTAATATTTTATATAAAAATTTATATTAAAAATTTACATCATAAATTATGTAATATTTTGAAAAATGTGAATCTTACTTTATCTAATTTTTTCTCTTAAACAAACACTACATTTAACCACTGTTATTTTGTTAATTGAATTATCATATATAATTAATCGATGATAAGAGCTCTCTCAATCTTATCATGTAATCGATTTTAAATTCTCGGAATTCAAATTCCAATGATATATAATATCGACGTCATCCTCTCTCTTTTTTTATGAAAAAAATCCTCTTTTTCTTTTTGAAAAAAGCAACGAGTCTTCAATCGTTAAATTGACACCTACACGTACTTATCAACAACAGTTTTTTTTTCTTCTTCTGATGTTAGAGATGGAATGTAGATTCAATGGCCGGTGTATTTGTTTTCAATTTTATTTATTATAAATTTATTTATAATAACGGTAGAGACTTATGCTGTATTTAATGTGAATTTTTTTAAATTTGAGAGTGAAAAAAATAATTCTTGGAGTTGTGTTTATTAAACAAGAAAAAATGTATTAGTTTTTAAATTGTTCGATAAAACGGCAAGGATTTATATTTATTTGTATTTGTTATATTTGTATTTATTTTTACATTTTATTAAAAAGTGTAAAATAGTAAAATTATATTTTTTACCGTTAATATAATTAAATATCATGATAAAAAATTATATTAAAAAATTTCTTGAAAGTAATTTTATAAATGATATTAAAATTATAGAATTAATTATATATTTAAATTTATATAATAATAATAATAATAATATATACAAATTTATAAAAAGTTAAAATTTCATGTTCTCAGACGACACCCAAATCACCGGCCATCACGAGGAAGACAGGTTAATAATTTAAGAAAGGTCAGGATGAGTATGATTAATCACGAAGGACCCGAGGTTTTCGGATTAACGGAGAATCGCGGTCACATTGGCGGCCCGGGGGAGGGGGTGCTTTTGTCAGGGTTAGGTTGATGTCTGCACAGCACTGGCGTACCGCGTACATATAAATTATCAAGATTCTTCCGGGTCTCGCCCTTTTCCCTGGTGGGATTCGATTCAAATCCACGGCGGCCGGTCATGAATGAAACGGGAGGGTACGATTACGAAAAAGATAATCTTTCGTAAAAATGATAAATAGAATTAAAATTTTTATATTACTTGTAATTTTTTTTATTAATTAATTAATTTTAATACGATAAAATTTACGTAATAACAAAGTTAATTTATATACACTATATGTATGTAAAATATTACGTAGAATACTCTTCTAGCAAAGGACTCATACCGAAAAAATAATCTCATGTAAAATTAAGACTTTTATATTATTTGTAAATTTTTTATACTAGTTGATTACTTTTAATAAGATAAAATCTACATTCTTGAATACTTGTTAGTGGGGAGTTTTAACTAATTTTAGAAGTTAAATAAAATTAAAGTTGAAGTTATTTTTGTTAACAAAGTTAAATTTATATAGTAATTAATGTGATAAGAATTTATATATTAAAATTTATAAAATAATAATGATATTAAAAATTTATAAAATTAAAATTAAAATTAAATCAAACAGAACCTTACGTTCGTTCCGGAAAACCCCGATGAATGTTCAACCTCACCCAGGAAATTTCAACCACCGTCTGTTTACGTCGGCGGTACATGTGGCGATGTCGATATCAAGGGGGCACTCAAGCTACCACTGCTCTGCGGCTCACACATCAAAACACAATTAACCTGCCACAAACAAACCCTTTACAGCACCCCGTAGCCCTCCCACCTGCCACCCATCAACCGCAATGAACCTGATGGCCATGTCCTCGGAGGACCAACACCCCGGCAAACACCATTTTTATTTTCGCAAGAACCACGAAGCATGTGGCTGATGCCTTGGGCTCTCGGGTGTGAAACAGGAATCCGCAACTCTTGTGCTCTTGTTCCAACAACTACCAACATGGGAATACTCGGATGCCAGTCAGGGCAGGGTGTGCCGATGATCCTCCATCATCCATCTAGCGACCATGTATATATGTAGTACGTACGTCTCGACTCTCACTCTGGTTTCCTGGTTTATCGAAAGGAAAAGCCACGCACGCACCGGTGCTCATTCGTCATCTTCACAAGTCTCATGGGTAAAATATCTTCTTACAGACATGGCAGTATCTCTGCAGCACCCACCCACCCACCCATCTTATGGTGTGGTAATCTCAAAGCAACTTTTCTTGCGGAAAACCCAGATTTCATGCCTAAACCAAGCATATATGCAAAGGTGAATTTCCACTTTTGATCTACGAATTAGCTTCTCACACGGCCAGATTCCCGTCTTTCAAACAAATTTTTAGACCCGGTAAGTCTAGTAGCCCGGTTATGCCGATCCCCTTGCGGCGTAGCCGGTCTCCTCCAATCGGGACTGCATGATGCATTAATCAAATTTTTAGACCCAACTTGTGGACATTTTCACATGCTACCTTTAAATGCAATTAAAGACAAGTTGAATGTCCAGGCACACACATTTGTGGTGTATTATAACAATTTGGTTGTGGCTGGACCTGGTGTACAATGATTACGACAACCTCTATACTAGACTCTAACTTTTTGTATATTCTTTTTAACAAATATAAAGGCCTCATCATCAGATGCATTACACCGGGCATAACCTTGTTTCTTGTTCGTTCAACTCCATGCATTTCTACTCAAATTCCTTGTAATCCTCTTGTTGTTTCACCGTTCACATACAATCAGGCGGGGCGGTAAGAGAAACGGACAGCTATTTTTTCAATTGATTATTGACTTTTTTCTTCCTTCTTTCTTCTTTCTCTCAAAAATCCAGGAGCATTTGTAAAATTATTTGTTTTAGTTTATAACTGTAGTTGCCTAAACAACCTTTTCGCAAACCTGCAATTGTCTTTTTGATAATGATAATGTTTTTAAATGAATTTGAATTCGAAACAATTTTCCTTAAAATAGATTGGAAAATTAACAATGTTATCCTACCGTTAACGATGCCTTGTACTTGTCAGACATGAACATTTACTCGTTAGAATAATTGCGACACAAAATTCTGAGTTACTGTTGTACTTCGAATAATACAATGGATGTGTCTACAATTTGTTACTAAATGCAACTCACTTAAGTGTTCCCACTCCCAGTAAATACGATAGTAATCAACAACAAATGTTTTAAGTTCAAATTCAAACAAAATCATATTAAAAGTCTTGAGACGTGGGACAATAACTTTACCAACAATAATGATAACACGATACTAGATGATGAAATACTAAAAATTTGCATTAAGTGATCTTTTCTTACTTCATGAGTACTTGAGAAAAGTGACTATTCAAAAAGAAACAGCAGATTGCTAATCTCCACAGATGGACGTACACAGTACACCTCAAAAGTTAAAACTACGATCCAAGCTAAAAAAAAGTAAATAACAATGAAAGATAAGTAAAACTGCTAAGAGCTTCCAATCTACATCACACTACGCAGGATTAATTATTTTAAAAACAGTTTAATTTATCGAAAAATTTTCATTCCTAACTTGAAATAACAAGAATGAACCACTTAATTTTAAAAAAAGAAGCATAAACCTATAAAAAAATTGCATTACAAGTATTAATAATCATAGAGGAAAATGATCGATTATAAGAAACATGTACCCGAAAATGCATTTATCAGAAAGAACCATCAGATTTTGGGTCTGTCCGATAGGTTCAGATCCAAACCGACAATAAATATAAGAAAAATTTTAATATTTTAAAAGGACATTTACAATCACCAATTTTAATATGTTCATGTAATAGTTACAATATGAACCAAGGGCTGCCGTCAGCAAAACCTGCATTGATTGTGCAACAATGTAACTTTTGAAAAGAACTGCGTCTTACCATCATGCAATAAGCAATAAGCAATAGCATCCGCACCCCCCGTGTCATGTCATCCATTGTGCGTCATTTTTTTGCTCTTAAAGCAGGCTTCGTGCCGAAAATGCACTAGAATTGTGATGACTCGGAGATGTCTCATTGCTTCCGTATGGATTATTACAGAGTCCTTCGGAACTCAAATCATGATGTTTCTCCCAAGATGACTAGGTAGAGATTGAAAAAATTAGCAAAGAATTTACCAGAATGCATCATTGACATGATTTGGTAGCTTACCTTAAGAAGCCAAACCAAAAAAAACCAATTCAATAATAAGGACTCGAAAATCAACTCTCATTGTCTTCTCTTCTATGATCTTGCCTTAAGGCCACGTTTAATTGTTGTTGTAGCTGCAATTAGAAAAATAGATTGCATATCAGCTTAGTAAATGTGATTATGGATGCAGATGAAAAATATGTAAACATGACCGATTTTAACCCAAATGAGAAAAGGTGGAATTAAAATTATGTAACTTTCATATGCCAAACTTCCTCTGATTTATTTATCATCCTATTCACTAGTGCATAAAATTTTGATACAATGAAAAATATTAAACAAAAAATGCATCAATTTTTGGGTTAAATTACAGTTTTCCCCTTGAATAATTTTTTCCCCTTTAACTACCATCAGACGAAGGCCAATCCATCATGTTAACCTTTACGATAATTTTTTTGTTGAGATTACCCTCATAAAGATTTAAATATTTGCAAATGATTTAAATGACAAAGAGAACTCTTAAAAACTCAAGGGAAAAATGGTCAAAATGGACCAAAAAATATTACCCAGCAACTAGGCACATTGTGATTTACCAAAGTTGAGGGGGGTTTTTAATAAAATATGATTGGTTGAGGGGGTTAAACTATAACTTGAACCTATTATTTTGTATTACAGATAATAGCAACCCTAATCTTTTGCAACATTTAACAGAGTAACAGATAAATTCCTGAAACTTAGAACGGAAAAGAATAAAACAAAAACTATAGAAAGATGTCTAAATAATCATGTTATTAAAACATGCCTCTAAGACAAAAACATTCAACACTCAAATGCAAAGTTATCGCCTGCACCCACCAAAAGGGGAAGTAAAAACATTCTGGAAATGCAACACAACCTCAACGATTACCAATAAGAAAAAGCAAAGCTCTAAGTCATCAGCATTAAAATCTTAGTTTCCTAATCAAGTGACCTTAGATTCTACAACAAACTAGCTCTGCATTAGGCACTTTTCTGAAAGCTAAAGAAACACAACAATGTACATGTGGTTGATCCACAAAAAAGGATAGAATGAAAATCCTAGGTAGTAGTATTTTTGTTATTTCCAAGTATTCCATGTAACTAACCAAATGCAAACAAAAATTGAATGAACTTCTAAAGGTAAAACATCTTATTTCTTAAAACGTGTAGACCTCATTATAAAGGCAATTTTTTTTTTTATTGACTTGCTTCCTGACTTGTTAATAAAATATTTTGTATGCTGTATTCATGTAGATGTACTCAGAAAGTAGATTTCATTATCACAAACAACCAACACATGGTGCATTCAAAGTTTTTTGAAATGGTGCATTTAATGTCTCCACCATCAAGACAAGAATTTTCTTGACTGAAAAATGTAACTAATGAACTCAATTACATGACTAGAGTTCAAAGCTCAAAGAGCACAAGGGAAATGCGAGAGCATTTGCAGATTTCAGTTTTACACTAGTAAATCTATAAATAAATTCGTGTATTCATAAATAACCCATTGAGAACATGTAGACATCAAAAAATAGGATAATTTTATGGTATCCTTTGTTCTTCCCAAAAAGAAATAACTTTTTTAGTTACAAATTCTTTTCTTTAGATGTACATATTAAAATTTATGTATTTCAATTAACAATCAAGATTTAAGGATTTTGTTGCACAAGAAAATTTATGGTACCCTTAAAGGTACCATAGACAAAAGAATTCAGCTTTGATTTCATGTCCAACTTCAATGAGTAAAAAAATGGCATGTGCCAAATAAAATTTCAACCTGTTGATGACATGTTGGTAGAAACATTGGAAAAAATATCATGCCTAAACAAAATTATCATGTCAACATTGATTTTGATTTCATATTGACAAATTGGAAAATCAACACATGTTTGCAAAATATTGTTGACACATGTCAATGTTTGATTCTATGCCATAGACTCCCTCTAGGAAATTTTTATGCTACAAAGTAACTGATATTTACACCTGCATAATACAAGTTGCAAATTACAATGATTGCTTCCTCTTTAAAGTTTGATTAGCTATCAATACAACTTGTTGGGTGACTATGACAAGAGACTAGTGATGCTAAAGACTAGAATAAGCTAAGTCATCTGTGGTAAAGGACTAAACTATACCAAAGATTAGGATAGACCGACCAAGTCACAGGCCTAACAATCATCTACTCATGTGGAGGTTGTAAGTGGCAAAGGTTAGGGTAAGGCTAAGTTGCACCCAAAGTAGTGTGCTAAGTCACTTTTGAATGATTGTATGGTATTACTAATTACTTATAAGGAAATGTTATGTCTTCACTATCAATTTAAACTTTTGATGTGATGGTAACACAATCTTAACAGTCATAAGTCCTAAGTTCAAATCTCAATAGGCACACACTAAGGGAAGAGGGGATTGTTGAGTGTGTATGATGAGTTGATGATGTTGGAGGTTAAGTTAGGGTAGGGCTAAGTCACATTCAGAATAGTATGTCGAATCATCCTTGAATGACCATGTGATGCTATTGATTGTTTATAAGGTGTTACATCTTCACTATTAGTTTAAACTTTTGGTATAATAACAACACCTGATCTTGATACAACCTATCCCTAATAGAACCAACTTGTGTAGGCTGCAAGCTTTTTATTCCCTAATTTGACAATAACTACTACAGAATCGTTGCAATATTACAAAATATGATAAATATATGGTTCCCGTTTGTATTAGTGTTTCCTCATTAATTATGTTGGTACTAGATGGCATAAAGCAAAGGAAAATCATAGCAAGTTTTGAGTGAATCATCATTAAATGAAAAAATCACTTAATCTGATTCATTTGCTAAGTTGGATTTTGTACTCCATAAGTTAGGATCAGAAATCATGATTCCAAGGTTCTCACCTAAGATGTTAAGATTGAAACATGTTTCATGTTCATTAGGTTCTTGGTCAATAGCATTGCACTCCTGGCCACCTACTTTCTCAACGTAAGTCTTTGCAATGCCTACTCGTGCAATTATAGTATTGTCTGGGAATTACATTTGACTCTCCAAGTTGCTGATCGCAATCCTCGTTAATCAAGCTAGGCAGAGTGATTGGACACTCTCCACTGGAGATACAATTGGCAATTTGGGGAACCCACATGTTTGAAGACACAACTAAAGAAAATCTGGATGCTTTCCAAATAATATATTCTGTTTTAAAATAAAAAAGTTGGAAACATTTAAAGGTCTGTCCTAGGTTTAGGATTGCATTTGTGTTCCTTTTGCTTATTTCATCATTCTTGTTCTTCATATTTGAGAAAAAAATGGGATGAAACCCATGGTAATGAACCATCAAATTGTTTAACATGGAAAGTAATGAAAAGTAAAGATAAATTTAGAGATAAACATAACTAGACAATAAAATGGCTCCAAGCTTCCTCTTCAAATGACACCAAACCATAGTTATCGAGGAATGTACCTAGGCAATCAGGTGCAAAATGGGCTCAAAGCAGTGGACCGCCTGGATCCAAAACCCTTTTCAGGTGTTGGGTACCAAAGGAAGGTGCCACCCAGGCACCCGTTAAATGGGTCAAGGGATCCATGTTATACAATCCAGAGGTTTTTTTAATCCCGTGTCTATTTTTTAAAATCCAGAAGTTTTTTTTTTTAATCCAGATGTTTAAACTTTAGATGTCAGATGTTTTTTTTGTTTGATTAAACATTGAGTCAAAAATATGACAAGCTTATTTGTGTTCAGATTAGATTTTTTATAAACATGACTATGAAATATGTAGCTTTTCACTTGTGTTTGGAAAAATGTCTACCAGACCCCCTTGTCATTTTTACGTGTTGAGGTTAGAAATTTTTATAAAGAATATGCAAATATGTCGAAAAGTACTATTTAAATATGCAGTTAAAATTTACCAAATTATAAATAATTACAAAACTATAGATATATAAAAGTCAAAATAAACTATATAAAAAAATCAGAGTCACCTACAACTTCACTGCCTGGGTGCCTTGGTGCCAGCTCACAACTTGGGCACCTTGGTGCCTTACTAACCATGCACCAAAATGATGTCTGGTTAGACTACAAGCCTATCTTCTACTTCAGTGACGTTAACTTGCAGACCTTGAAAGATGATGCTATTTCTGGTTGGCTCCAGAAAATGGGATGGAAACATGATGTTAAAAATTATGCAATATAGTTTTTGATGCGATAATATTTGTAACATCAAGTGGATATTGATATCTTAAAAAGAGTCATTGGGAACGGGATCTACACATTAGTGTTAATATTGAATCTTTAATTTAAAAGTGGAAAATTACATGTTGCAAAAAGAGATGTTAAGATGAGAAACTAATGGATATTTTGCCAATGTTTTAAATGTTAAAACCATATTTTTGACTATTTAGATCAAATACAAAAGTATGATTAATTGAATGGACATATAGCTGTTATGTATGGATCTATGAGTTTTTTGAATAGTTACTGAACAACCTATTGGACATTCTAGTGCTCTAGCTTGCTTTGGTAACATCACAGGTGATTTCTGAGTGCACTACATCCACAAATGTTGTTCAGAAAATGGGAAACCACCACATGGTGGACTGCCAAAAACAATGTAGATCATGACATGGTAACCATATGTAAGTGTCCACCTTTGCCATGCCAACTGAACCAACCACAAGCATTCAAGTGACATGCAAGTAAGAAGCATCAGGGAGATTAGTTTGGGAGAAAGGTAAGGAGGAAAGAAGAGCTGAACAGGTGATAAAATGGAATAGGTGATAGCATTTTGTCTGGAGTGATTCATAGTACAATGGAAGTTTGATGGTTGGCCTTGGAGCATGCATCAGTACGAAACATCATCATTTACTGCAATTCAAATTTTCATGTGCAAGTATTTTAGCATTTATGCTAGTACTGGGTAATGGTATCAGTTTTTATTAATACAATATTTACAATTAACCAGAATGAGAAATCTGTTACAGTTCTATATTAAAACAACATGGAATAATTTCCTTTTATGTGAAACTAGAGATTAAAATTGGAAATACCGAATAATTCTAAGTGACAGTTGTGGTAGTTCGTTCTTGATGTGGTTGACCATAACTGAGCATGCAAAACGAACTCATGCACTTTGAATATGGTGACTTTAAAGAGTTGTAACTATTGGTTTGTTCCTCAACGAGTCTAGAAAAAGGATATAAAATTGATAGTTTGAAAAAAGATAAATCAAACAATGTGAACCTCAGCAAATTGTTTCAAAAGCAACGAACTACAAATACACATATGTATCAAAAATAAAAATATAAAAATACAACTTGATAAATTACCTGTGCATGTTTAATTTTAGCTGCAGTTAATTCATCCGTAAGACTGGTAACCCTGCAGTAAGCAATTAAGAATTTATAAAAGAAGCTTATTTTAAGAAAATGGTTCAGGTTAAAATAGATATTTTAATGATTAAACATGCATGTCCATGTCCGAGTGTGTGTGTGTGAGAGAGAGAGAGAGCTGGGCCGTGAATTTGGCCTGTCTGATGTACCTGGTCTGCATCTCGGTAATTTTCAAAAGCAATAGCTGTTCTCTTTCCAAAGAAGCAGTTTCAACCTACAGTAGAGGGAAATGGAAGCTAACACTGAAGTAGAAAGATAAGGAATAAAAACACAATTTATCTCATGGAGAAATAAATGCACAAAAAAGAAAGAGGAATGATAATGATATTAATAAATAAGATAAATGACTATGCCAGTTCATTGGTAAATAATAATTACTACAGAATTTCATTGTGAAATGCATGTGCCTCCTCCTCCAGCCATGCTCATGTTGATGGTGGTCAGTGGCCTTCTATGTGTCTCTAACTAGCTGAATGACTTTTCCATTGTAGATCTTGTGGATCTCATTCCCACCATACATCAAAATCTATACTTTAATACATTTATGATCCATAACCCACAACCCCTCTCGAGTTTGAAAGCTTACCAGATAAAAGGAACTAGAGACTATGTAGTTTCCGATAAATTGGGATGACAGTTTGGACGTAAGATGGGAATGAGATGGTGGAAGCTCTTTTTCTCGCAAACACACTAGGATGCACAAGAAATTAGGCAAGGACAAAAAGAAGAATTTTATTGATCAAGGTGGACAATTTACAGCAACAATGGATAGGCCCAGGACCATATGCACAAGGTTTAGGGTTTATCTACTTCAAACTTTTGTATCTACATTGGCGGCAACTTTGTTTCTTGGCATGAAACAAAATGTTATGTCAAAATCCAGAAGCAAAATATAGACCTATGACTCAAACAACATATGAAATAATGTGGCTAAGATATTTGCTTGGAATGTTTATGATCACTACTCAAAGTCCTATACTAACACAATGTGGTAATCAAACAATAATATTTATAGCTAATAACTCAACTTTCCATGAGCATACAAAACATATTGAGGTGGAATGCTACCATATTTAGGATTTGATAAAAGGGTTGATCTCTACCCCTTATATGTCATTTTCAAAGAAAATTGCAAATATTTTCACAAAGGGATTAAGAGCTAGTACCTTCAAGACCTTGTGTAACAACTTGAGCATGATGGATATATATGCTTCAGCTTAATGGAGAATATGAATGCATTTCATATATTTACTCATATGTGATTACAAGGTCATATGGATATCCACCTATTGGATTGGATCCATTTACCCAAGTAACTATATATATATTGTTGTAATTGATGCTTATAATACAGAGAAGTAATTAGGACCTTAATCTTACAGTATGTACTTCATTGGCAACCACCACATGGGCAGTGGCCAAGTGCCAACCCAATTGAAGACCTCGATGTTCAAGTAATATTGACTTTAACTAAGATGATGACTTATTAAGACCTGGATCCAGATCCATAGGTGTTGGAATAAATCTAGTTCGATTTTTAGAATTGCATGATCTTGTTGATTTACCTGATGTTCATGTTAATAAAACCCTTTATATAATTACCCAAAAGCACAAACAACAAGAAGGATTTGTGCCACTGTCCCACTAAATGGTGAGTGAATGATGATAGTACAAAATTAGGGGATCAAAGGATATGGATTGTTTGCAGATATCCAAATCAACTTTTTTGGCAGATACTGATGCCCACGTTCTTTTATTTACAAATATGGATGGATTAAAAATAATGTACCTTGGATGAAGTAGATAAAAGAATCTTAAGTGTTAATGTAACAAAAGAATTTCTTAAAATTAAAAGGAAATATCCTGTAGGACATCTATTTATCCTATTATATTTTATGACATAGTGTTGAGTTGTTAAACATGAATATGTAAAGAAATTAGTTTAACAAATATGTGAATGTTAAGATGGATGACTAGACTAATTTTTTATTGTCATTTCTTAAATAAGAATGAGTATTTGTCTATTTGATTGTTACTTCCAAGAGTCTTATCTAAATTCACATTTGATTGCTTTAAATCCAAGATGCACCTATTCATACCATCAATCTTCCTATAATTCTATTCATAATTAACACGTCCATACTACTTACTGGGATCTTTGATATCTAAAACCATCACCCCCTCCACACACCCAGGAGGAGCTTGGGAAAGGTGCCAGTGAACTTGACAATCTGACTGTTGAGTTTTGATGTATATCTCTGCAAATTGGAACCTTTATTGTCTTCTTGCATGTTATTAGAAAACTAACATCCACCAAGGTGGCTTACTGGTAAAGGGACTCATTGGAGAGCCTCTGTACTAGAGAAATCTAGAGAAAATGCATAAAGATGAGGAATACAATCAAAAATGCAGTTTCTTGCACATTTGTCACCCAATTTTGGAGGTAGATGTGGATGACTTCTAGATCATTAGTAAATGTGTACTCATCTCCTAATATATAACTAATATTGAAACTCAAGGTACTAAAATATTTTTTTTCAAGCTCAATGAAAACCACAGGGAGAACGTCCATATCTCTAATTTTTTTAATGTGAGCATTGGCTTTTGCCATCTCAATCACTCCATAAAGCAAATAAAATAAAGCAAGTTATGACAAAACATGAAAAGCACACAGAAAAACATAATAATGACGGTGCTTACTAGTAGTTCATCCTCAGAAGCCAGAGAAGAGGTCCCTGTGTAATAGTTGAACATTAGCACAAAGATAGATGTCAAGGTATAACACCTACTTTTTGTAAAGTAGTAAAAAAACATCATATCACACACCGTCAGCATGCTCAGTTGGATGCAATCTGTTCAGTAAATACATAATTGTACCCTGAAGACCAAAAGGAAAGTCAGTTTGTTGAAACGATAATTTCAAAATGTGTCTGGAAGTGAGAATTAGTATTTCCAATACGTAATAATAGTTCAAGTTGACATACACGTTGGAATGAATTCTGTTGTAATAAATTCTGAAGATGGGGTACTAGAATGGAAGCTGGTAATTTACCAAGGTCCTTCAATGGCTGGCTTAAAGGCTGAGATCAAGCAAAACAGGTTAGTAATAGGTCGTTAATATATTAAATATTTATCAAGCAGTAAATTGATCAGATGTAGATTCCTCAAAGAAATCAAGAATCAAATACCAAAACTATCATTTTACTATAATGTCTCCAAAAAAAAAATTTCTTTACTGAGGGAACATGAAAGAGACATTTAAAACTGTGATGCTATCTGGAGCAAAGACATAACAGACAAACACTTCTCCACAAACAAGAATCAAGGACAATATTCAGCAAGAAGAATCTATGGTAATCTAAGTGTTGGGTATATGGACATGCATCTAACCTCAATTTTTAAATTAATGCAATCTTTTCTCCGTATGGTATCAAGAAAACAAGTTTCTCTTTCCTACACCTCCAGCAACCATTTCTGGTAACAACCCCAGCAGTTATCACCAACAGCAGTACCAACAGGAACCAGCAGAAACCGTCACCGTAGCTGCCACCTTAGGCAATGGCCAGTTGGCCACTATCATTATTTGCATATCTTGCCTTTGTACGCTAGATGAGTAATTCCACAGTGCTGATTGCCTCTTCCAGAGCTCTGGACAAACAACTTGCCAGTTCACCTGTTTTTGACATTTTTAGGAACTACCCATTCTTCTCTCTCTCTCCTGATGCTTCTGTAGGCATCAATTAGGGTCTCTTTTCCAAGATCCATGTGTTGGGCATCTCACTTTCTCCGTGGTCAAAGCTTGCACATGTCCCTAAGATGTACTTTATGAATGTGATACACCATGTAATGTGACATATGAACCACCAATTTGATGGCATCTTCCTCCCAAGACACGACAGCAATTATGTTCTGGCATGTGTGGTCAAAGTGATTATCAAACTACATGGAAGAAGCAGCACAAGGATTCCAATCCCCAAACTTCTGTGTCATCTTACACTCATACTAATTAGGAGATTGACAATGCTATCATTCACAACTGAGTTGTGAATAATCTTCTGATATATTTTTTTTTCTTATTAAAGGTGACAGAGTGTACAGGTAGCTTGGGATCACTTGGAGAATAGGAGCTCTAGTTTGAGTACCAATACTTAAAAATACGCATCATATAACCTGTTGTTTTTGTCCACTAACACTGGATAACGCTCCAAAAGCCTCAAGTCAGAGGATTCAGATGTAGAGTGCAAAACTTTTACAACATCAACTTTTTAGTTATACTCTGTTGTCATTACTCCTTACAAAATTGCAAAGTTTAGTCCCATAGATTAGAAGTTTTAGTCATGTCTTTGTAATCTCTATATAACGAGGTTGTATCTTTGTTTATTACTATAACAAACACTTTTACTTATCACATGGTATCAAAGTGAAGTTAAACCTATTCCACCGTTAGTGCCGACAACATCCCACATCTACCCCCTTTCTGGTCTGTCAAGCATTAGGACTCATCTAGGTGGTCACTGGGAGTCGACAAACCCCCTATGTAATACCGGGGATTGACGACCTCCTCTGTACGATCGTCAATGGTTGGCAACCCTTCCCACGTGAGGTTGAGGGTTGGCAACCTCTTTCAAGCTGTTGCCAAGCATCGACGACCTTTCTTGTGTCATCTTCAATGCCTGTTTGGTGACCTAAAGACCTCTCTGTTTGTCACTCTCTCTTCCTGTAAACCAAGCAAGGTCACTTGCCTGCTCACCCCCTTCTTCCTTGTGGCTTGCAATTAGGTTGTCCTATAGATGAGCAGCTACTAAAGTTCCGCCTGTACCTTCTACTCCCTACAACCCACGATTGGGTTGTCTTACAGATGTGTGGCCGCTGAAGTTCTGTCGTCCCTTGCATCCTTCATATGGATGTGTGTGGCTTGTCTTTCCCGTTATTCCTATGAATGACCAGCAAGTTTTTTTTCCTATAGCTTTGGTTCTCTTGTGTTTTTTGTGACATCGTTCCTTCCTTTGCGTGGACCAATTGACTTCTTCTATAAGTGGGTTGATAAGCAAATTTGATATTTCTAGAGTATGGCTTATAAAGACTCAACAATCTGTCAACTCAGTGGTACCACAAAAAATTAAATGACAATAATTATATAATGTAGTCCAAAAGTTTCCAAACATTTGTGATGGCAAAAAGGAAGTTGCACCATTTGATTCAACCTACACCAGATGTCAAGGATGGTGCCTATGATTATTGGTTTGCTAATGATGTTGTTACCTGATTAGAGAATAGTATAGAAACCAAAATAGCACGTGGAGTTATGATGTTTCATCCAACAAAAGCTATTTTTGATATTTTAAGACAAATGTATGCACATGAAAAAACGTTTGCAGATATACGAGATTTATAATCAGATTTTCTCATTATGCATGATTGGACAATCAGTTTAGGAATACTTTGATATTATGTGAACCTTGTTTGAAGAGCTCGAGGCTCATTAGCCAACCACCATAGATATTGTAACATTGAAACAATACAAAGATGATTTACAAGTAACTGCATTTCTAGTTGGTCTGCCACCTAGCATCTCAGGTTCAGGGGCAAATACTTGGAGGAGAGCAAACACTAGATCTGTCTATTGCCTTGGCTCAAGTTCTCTACATTTCCAAGACAAGTGGCTCAACTGAGTCTGTTGCAATGTTATCTAAAATTCAAACAAGGTGTAACAATGTCAAAGAAAGGGGAAATGTCCAAGGTAATCAGACTAATGGAAGATGCTGAGTACCCTATCATCATTGTGGGAAGACCAACCATAGGTCAAAAAGATGTTGGTAAAAGTTTGGTAAGCTTGCATGGGCAAAAGTTGCTACTGAACCTGTTGCCTTTGAAGGATCAACTCTCAATAGCTTGTGATCTCCTTCCACTTCTACAAGTACAACTAAGGTGATTATCTCACAAGTATACTATGAGTGCTTTCTATGGTTACAAGCTATTAATTCCTCTACCACTATTGCTTTAGCATCTACTTCTAATACAGGTATAGTTATGATAGTTAGGGGAGATAATCCTTGGATTATAAACTCGAGAACATCCTAATGTATGACAGGTTGTGCTAACCTTTTTAATCAGTTAAACCATTTATTCAACTTGCACGGAATTACAATTGCTGATGGCTGATCTTGTCAGGTCTTTGGCAAGGGCACTATATAAGCAACTTTCAAGATTCAACTAGATCAAACCTTATACGTTTCAGAAATTTTTATGAATCTTTTATCTATTAGTGCAATTACAATTCAACTTTCTTGTTCAATAACCTTTTTCCCTTTCCATCGTATCTTTCAGAATCTACAAATAGGGACAAGAATTAGTTTCAACCATAAGTGGAGTGATGGTGTGTATGTCTTGGTTTGTGATACTCTAGCATGCAAGTTGGTTGTGTTGATGTCTACTATAAAGTTTGCTCAATTGTGACACTTCAGGCTTGGTCATCCTTCCTTAGACAAACTTAAACAATCATTTCCCTAGATTTCCATTTCTCTTTTTGAATGCAAGTCATATCAATTAGAAAAACATAGTCATACCACCTTTCGTCGTCTACAACTTACCTCTAGTACTTGTATTTTTGATTTAGTGCATGTGATGTCTAGGGTCCTAGTTGTATATCATTTATTACTAGTTATCGATATTATATTATTTCTTTTGATAATTATTCATGATTTTCTTGGATTTATCTTTTGAAAGACTGTTAAAGTATTTTAAATATGGTTCAAAATTTTGCAGTGCCTTAAAATTTGTTAGTACTAATTTTCAATTTCTTTGTTCCTCTTAGTACTAATTTTCAACTTCTTTGTTCCTCCTTAGGTGTTATTCATCAGACTACTTATCATCAAATCTTACAACAAAATGAGGTTGTTGAGTGTAAGCACCATCATATCTTGGATATTGCTCGTATGTATTCACTTTAGATGAAGGTAACTAAGCATCTTAGGTCTGATGTTGTCATTACTGCCTCCTATTTAGTAAATTGTATGCCCTCTACGCCTTTTAGGGGTAAAATTCCTTTATGTTGTCTTAGTCCTAACAAGAAACTTTTTGTTGAAGCAAACATTGTTTCTTGCAAGTGAGTTTTCACCATAAGTACAAAGTTGATGAGTTGATTGATAGATATAAAGTCCACCTTATGGCTTGTGGCTTCACTCAAACATATGACATTAATTATGCTAAGACTTTCTCTCTAGTTACTAGACTTAATTTCATTCGTGTAATTCTTTCCATTGCAATCAATGGACAATGAGAACTTCATCGATTTGATGTTAAAAATGTCTTTCTCTACAGAAATTGTTTATATGAAGAACCTCCAAAGTATGTTGCTTAGGGAAAAAATAAAGTATGCAGATTAAAGAAGGCCATCTATGAACTTGATAGAGCCTGCATACATGATTTCAAAAGTTTATCCAAGTGATGCTTAAGGGAGGTTTTCAACGTTGTGCACCTATGTTAGGTTATTGCAAAGTATTGCACCTATGTTAGGAAGTCACTTGGCACAGTGAGAAACAAAATGTTGTTCCCCACTTTAGTGTTGAAACGGAATATAGGTCAATGGCTGAAACAGTTTGTAAAATGATGTGGCTTAACTCATTTCTTAATGAAATAGGATTTAAAGTTCAAGAATCAATTCTTATGCATTGCAATAACCAAATAGTTATATATATTGTACAAAATGAAGCATTTCATAAGAGAATTAATCATATTAAAATTGACTACCACTATGTTCAAGATCTTGTAAAATGGGTTATTACAACTCCTTATACACCATCCTCTAAGGAATTGACCGATATTCTTACTAAAGAGGTAAGTCCTTGAATGTTTCAAAATCTTTGTAACAAATTGGGTATGATAAATATATAGCTTCTACTTTGAGGGGAGTGTGAAGTTTAGTCCCATATGGGTTAGAATTTTTAATCATGTTTCTGTAACATCTATATAATGAGGTTATATTTTTGTTTATTAGTACAACAAATTCTTTTACCTATCCATCACAAGAATCACTTTGAGAATTTTTTGGTTGTTTGCCATCTTCTGAGATTAATTGCCACATATGAGAGAGTTTGCCAGCAGCTTGTGGAAAAATCATCCTTTTTGACTTTATATGTTACTCCTGTCCCCACCATGATGCGTCTGAGGGATCATGCTAACTCCACTTATTGCCGAAACTTCCATGCACATTGCTTCACATGAAAGCCATGATGACAGTTGCAGGAGGTGAGTTAAGAAGCTGGTGGAATTCACGATTACGGGCTAATCCTCTCTATATTACTATAGCTACATGCAATTACCTCACCTCTGTCACCAATTACATTTTTTTGAGAAGAAATAGGATAATTCTTAAAAACAAGTATTAACCTACAGTAGATGCCAAAAAAAGGGAAAAAGGAAAATAAAAGCTAAAAATACATGGTGGATGATGGAAAAAAGTCACAAAGAAGTCTCCAACAAATAAAGAAAGCCCACTGCATAATTAGCAATTTCACCCGCTGCACCAAGATTGCCATTGAAAGCCATGTCATTTATCTTCAGCCAGATGCTTCAACAGGTGGAACTAGATTATATCAAGGCCTTCTGTTTAGCAGCAGCCAACTCTCTCTTGGCCAAGCCTGTCCAAATATGCCAAAGATATCCCATGGGTAGTACTGCAATTTTTCATGTTGTTTTAGGCTGCTCCTGTACCTTCAATTACTGCTCCTACCAGTATATTCGCTGCACCTATTGATTCCATCTTTATCTAATAAATTGCTAATCTAGAGGCTAAACTTGCTTCCCTTGTTCCATTTTTTTCTTTTTGGATCCTCATATGTTATTATAGCCTCTTCACCAGGGCAGCGCATCCTTGGCAAATAAAAGCCCCCCCAAAAAATTGATTGATTCCGTTGTGAATCAACACTGGAAGCTTTTCTTTCTTAAAATGTTTAGCAAGGCTTGTCCATATACAAGTGTTCCTGTTGTGAATGGGTCGACTACACTGATGTGTTCTGTTTGAGAATTTTCATCTTGCCTAAACAATATCCGCCCAATAGAGTCCTTTCATTAGTGCCACCACCCATAATGTGAACCGTTTTGGTCTATTCTACACACGAGAGAACCTAACATTGCTAAAAGATTATTTAGACCACGGTAAGAAAAACTTTACTAGAGAGCAACAAAATGGTATTCATATTTTTCAAGCATTTTCTAAACAAAACCACATGAGATCTCAAGCAGAAATGGCAACTCACCATTTGTTTAGTATCAAGAAGATCACCTACACTGGCTGATATTTTTAGAGGAGATCCCTGAAATTTCCAAGGCAAGAACTTAGTCGCAATGAGAGTACCATTTATGAGATTGATTCATTAAAAAAAAAAAACCTGTGAAATTTTTCTTGGAACTGCACATATAGGAATATCCTGCAGAAGTGATTTTGTCTCATTAAAGTACTTCAAAAAAATGACTTATAAATCTTATATCATGCAATTTCGAATTACCTTAACAAGATCTACATTTTCTGAAGTGACTGAAAACCGACCTATAATTTGCACCTTAGATCTCTCCTCCAGACCATCTCTATATCCTATAATAGGTCATAGAGGTAAAAAAATCCTCAGTTTGTTGAAATTATTAGAATCTGAAATTGCAAAATCTGAAAACTGTTTGCAAGTCATTTAATCTTAAGAATCATATTACCTCCTGAAGACCTAACAGTATCTGTTGGAGCAGATAGGCTGTTTGCAGAGGCACGGTTTGGCAACAATAGTGGACCACTGAAGTTAGGGGTTTTCCTTACGTCACGTTTATGTCTCTCAGCTGCTACTTGGCTTTCACAATCAAACCTAATAAAAGAGCTGAGTATTGTATTAAATACAGATACCGTTTGCATAGGCTAAGTCAGTGGATGAATGGAGGCACAAACGGCACACTTTTAACATTGATTCTTGTACACGACTTTTGGCTTAGCCCTCTTTTTTATATCATTCTTAAAACAAGTAAAAGACATTGAATCTAGATTTAGAATAAGTAAAAACTTGAAGATATGAAATGTAGATTTAATGAAAATAAGAACAATAATGAAAGTATAAACTTAGATAGTGATAAGAATCATAAAAAGACATTTAAATAAATAGGATCAATTATAAAGAATGTTATTCATAGAATTAAAGTAGAATGAGTAGAGAAATACATTTGACGTATTATATAATAGGAGGATACCTTTAAAATTAAAAGAAAAATTTTATAAAGCTATTATTCACCCAACTATACTTTATGACTCAGAATACTAAACTTTAAAGCATAATCATATACAAAAAGTGTTACTCAAATATTGAGATGCATATGTTTAGATAGATGGGAAGTAATACTATAAAGGATAAGCTAAAAATGATTTTATGAGGAATAGAATAAGAATTGCACATATTCAAGATAAGATAAGAGAAAGGTTGACATAAGTAATTTGAGCATATCCTTAAAAGACCAAAGGATGCACTATTTAAAAGAGAGGAATTAATTAGAGTTGAATTTGGAGAGAAAAAAGATCATCCATTACAACTAGGGTAACACAGTACATACAGAAGTTACACAATAACTGAAAAGACCAAAATAGCACCAAAAATATTACAACTCATTACAACACTCCCCCTTAAGCTAAAACATATACATCAAACATGTCCAACTAGTTACTATCAAACACTCAGGTACTTAGTGCCTTGGTAAAAGTATCAACTAATTGATTTGAGGACTTTGTATACGGTGTGAGAATGACTGTCCACGATTAAGTTTCGCATAAAATGACAATTAACCTCTATATGTTTTGTCCTATTGTGAAAGGTTGGATTATTTGCAATATAGATGATAATATGATTGTCACAATGCATAATTATAAGCCCTTTTGTAAGACAACCAAGCTTCGGTAAAAGAGACTTCAACCATAATATTTAAAAGAGAGGAATTAATTTGTATAGAAAAAATTAAAAAAGTAAAGGTAAGCCTAAAACTACTTGGTTAGGAATTATATGAAAAGATTTAAATTTATATAATTTAACTAAAAACTTGACAATAGATAAAAATATCAGGAAGAAAAAATTTATATGACCAACCCACGTAGTGAAATTATGACTTGAATTGTTGTTATTATATTAGATGAAGTCAAATTAAAATTCAAAAATAAAAAAGAAATGTCATCTCCTATGTAACAATATTATCATAAGGAAATTTTCTTTGATTTATAAAATTAACCTGTCAGAGATTCGTCCTATATCTGACATTGAATTGGTCCCTGGCATTGGTCTAGATTGACATTTTCTCACCAAGTCACCTTTCAACTGGTTTGCTTCTAGATTCTTTCTTGATACTGCATTTGAATCATTTTTCAACCTTGCTGATTCAGATGCATCAAGCTTCCCTTGAAAGCTGGGGTTTGAAGAATTTATTTCAACTATCTCATCTTTTGCATTCAATCTAGCATCCAACCTTTCAGTACCATTTACATCAGATCTGCAACAGATAGAATAGACTGATAAGATATAAATAATGAAAACAAAGGATAGTAAACAAAGATAATTGTATAAAATTTGGAACGTTTCAGTGCATTAGGATTAAGAAAAAGTAGAGTTCCCTAAATAAACTAACTCCTATATATGATGTCTGTGGTACCAGTAAGGCAGCGACTACTAATCTTATTGGCACAATAGAGGGATCTATACAAAACTTCGAAGGAGTTTTCCTTGTTTCATGTGGGGGGAGCTCTTTGTCCCTGTAATTTGAATTTTGTGCTGTTCTTACAGGATATAAGAAATGGATCAAATACAACAGTGAATATTCAGGACTATGCTGGAATTCTAAACCAAGAGCTTCAGGGAATTATCTCCTTGATCTCCCATTGTAAAAAAGGGGAAAATTATTCTATAAAAGATTCAAAGTATGGTAAAGTTGACTGAGTGAGAACCCTAATCTTTTTAATTTTGTTCTTCTGTTATTACTCTGGGAATTATCTCCTTGATCTCCCATTGTAATTAGGGGAAACTTATTCTATAATAAAATTCAACCCATTCTATTTCAGAAAAAAGAAGAAGAAAACAGTAACCACTAACCCTTCAAAGAATGCCAAAAGTAACCTATGTCTACAGTTACTGGCAACTTGTGTCTGTTAAACAGTACGCACAAAAAGAAGTTGCCAATGGTTTACATCAGACAATGGTGTGAATTGAATGTCAAGAACAAAGATAATACAGCAGCAAAATCATCTCATGTGATGTCTCACCTCAAATCAACAGTTTCTTTAAGTATTGATTTCCCTGTGACAGTTGTGGAAATTGACGGATCCTGAAATTAATAGTGAAAGCAACTTCTTAATCACAAGATTTTTCATTAACAGGAAATTTAAAATGACATAAGCAAGCCTATATCAATACTTGAACACTAATTTTATTTGAAAATTAATCATCCGGTGGTTGGTCAAGACCTTTTCAGATGCATATAGTCCCAAGCTTTGATCCTCTTCCTTGATTCCAGGATGTTCCTCATCTTCTTGAATCTAAAGAAAAATACAGAAATATAGAGTTGCTGACTTGGCATGAGAAGTTGAATTATAAGAAACACCTCAACCAGAAAGGGCTACTCAGAAAAGATCATTTTAAGTAATAACATGGGAAGACCAAGCACATCTATAAGGCAAGAGAAGGTGCTTAGAATGACAAGAAACAGCCAAACATTGCAATTATCTGATAACTGTGCTCGCTAGTAGATATCTTCTTCAACAATAATACCAGAAAAGAGTGAAACATTCTTACCAAGGATGCTTGACTCTTCAAGTCCTCAATATCGAAGTTCCAAGCGCTAACCCCTCGCTTATACTCACTCTGTTTCAGTTAAAAATTAAATCAATGATATTAACCAGTTAACCTCTTTCAGATTTCCAGATTTTAAAGAGAAAAATTCTGTCAATAAAGGTGAATGACATCTAATCAGTCTTACTAATGTATATATAAAATTCACCTGTGTCAGAGAAAAATGGAATAATTTTTTCTCAATTTATTTTACATGTAGTACCAAGAATGAAAGAGTAGGCAAATTTGGAAATCCAGAATCAATAGCCTCATTTCAACATTCAAGCATTCACTCTGTGCTGTGGTATCTCTTTTTCAATTTCAAAATGTAGCACCTTAAACTATTTTGAAAAGAAAGAAATGTATTTATCTCCAGATATTATATCTCCAAATGAAAACAATTCATGTAAAGCATATCAAGTATATCATAATTTCCATATTATTTATTTTTCAAGAATGAGTTTCTTGATAAAAAAATCCAAAAATGCATATCATGTGAATAGGAGAATAGGAAAGCATAAGTGGCATTGGACTGTCCATTACACAGACCACTACCAGTGGTTCCCCTCCTTACATGACTTGGCATTAATTTAGAAATGGAATCTTATTTCCAGGATCATAAAGTTTTTTATCTGTCATTTCTAATTTTAGCTTCTTCTGGTTTCTTGAGTTTCTAAAGTAGCTTTCATATTTGTTTTTTACATGTATATATTCTACATTCAATTATAAAAAATAAAATTTATTTGTACAGAAAATTACAATGTAAATATTTAGCTTTCAACAATTGCAACTTTTCTTCAATTTTTATTTTCTCAAAAAGGAAAGCAGCTAATTTTTTCCTTTGAATAACAACAACAACAATAATCCATATCATAGTCCCACTATTTGGGGTTATTCACATGAGTACCTTTCTTTCAAATATTTTTTTACAATTCCTAACCAAGTAGTTTTAAGTTTACCAACATTGGGAAAAATAGATTGTTAATGAAAAATCTTACAAGTTGATTTTGATGATAAATAACTTTATAATGTTTGAATATTTTATAATGTTGAATGTTTTATAAAGTTTGAATATTTGGTAATAGTTGAATACTTGCTTGATTGAATATTTCATAATGTTTATAATGTTTAATGTTCTTATCTTATAAAGGAATTAAAGTTGAATATTTACCGTTCATAGAACCCCAGACCGTTCAGAATATATTTTGAATGTCTGGACCAGAATCCCAGATTTTCTGGGCAAAATCTCAAATAAACTATATCAGGCATTAACTTCAAATCTTCAATTTATTCTCTCAAAAACTACAGATTTTCTAGAATATATCCTCGGAGTTCAGAACTCAGGGTACAGGAAATTTCATAGAAAATTCTTGAAGTTCCAAACTCTAATCATGGAAATTCCATAGAAAATTCTCAGAGTACTCCTTTTCTTTTTAAAATCTACCACAATAAGCACTCATAGAACTTTTTTGATTATATCATCCATAACCAAAATGAACAGATATGCACTTAAAGAAGACCATCGATGTAAACCTATGTATATTAAAAATTCCCTAACATCTCCTTTAATAATTTTAACACTAGTAACTGTTACATGTCCTTTATAATACTAATATATTTAATGAGTACTTTTTTTCTAAAATATATCATAATAAATTTCTAGGCACTCTATTGTAAGCTTTTTCTAAATCAATAAAAACCATGTGAAGGTCATTTTTCTTAGCTCTAAAATTTTCTATTAATTGTCAAGTAAATGAACAATATGCAGTTTTGACCTACCCAGCATAAATCCAAACTGATTTTCTATGAGTTTAATTGCATGTCTTAATCTTTGCTTAACTACTCTTTCCCGTAATTTCATAATGTGACTTATTAACTTAATATCATAATAATTATTACAATTTTGTATGTCTCTATTATTCTCAGATATAGATATTAAAGAATTCTTCCTCCATTTATCTGCATTTTCTTTATCTTCAAAATTATATTAAAAATTTTAGTTAACCACTTAATCCCTACTTCACCCATAAACTTCCACATTTCAATAGAAATTTTTCCTTTGAATCATAGGGAAAATTAACATTGAAGTTTAGCATTTTACTTACTCTTATTCAAGGATTTTACCCACAGATTCAAGTGGATCTAGACGGTAAAAAACAGTTAATATATTGAACACTGGTGAAGATGTTTAAGAAAGAACAATAAAAATATTGAATTTCAAGGAAATCAACTAAAAACTCAAGCCTGTTTTGACAATCTAGATAGAACTTGGAGCCACTACAACATTAAGATTATGAGCAAAAGTTTCAAGCTGGGGTTCATTCAGAGTGTACCATTTGATTATTTTCCATGACTGTATGTATGAGTCACCCTGGAATTTGAATTTGGTATCTCCACAGGACACCATCCCAACGATCCACTTTAGCAAGTGTCCATTTTATTTATTAGTTGATATGTGGGTAAACAAATATTGTTCGTACATCTCAATTTATTATAAGCAGATGTATATAATTAAGAAGTTAAATAAAAACAACAGTGAGAATTCTCAAGCTAAAAAAAACAACTAACCTGTGACAGTGCTTCTTCTTCTGCTGAGGGCATTTTCCTTAAGGCAAGTTGAGCAGCATCTTTAAGCTGTCATGAAGCAACAGAAATGAAAATTCGAATATAATGTGGAGGAGGCAATTGATCTCAAACAAAATATGTTAGGAGACAAACCTGAAGTGCCTTGACACGATCCCAAAGAGGTGGCAAGTCACGTAGAAGATTTTTCACAGTGACTTCAGGAGACTTTACACCTCTAAAAAATCCATGCTTCAACAGCTTTTCTGCTGTTGGCCTCTTTGTTGGATCTTTTACCAAGCACATTGCAACCATTTCTTTAAATGACTGATAACAACTGAGATTTCTTTTATCAGAAAATACTTGGGTAAAGCTTATTGTAAATTTGTAATATATGGATAATTTAGAAATTACTGAGGACAAGCAAAAATGAATCAACTAATACAAATATATATATTAAAGGCAGGCTAGCTAGAGACACCACTTTTACCTTGGAAAATTTCTTATCACGCTCATAATTAAGTCCAGGTGGAGCACTCTGGATGGTCATCAATAGAACCTAAGAGAGAAATGACGACAGATTGACAGCTGAGAACACATTATCATCTGGCAAGAAAAATTTATCAAGTTCAAATGATTTATCAAACCCCCATACAATCTCTTGGCATGGGATAAAAGTTGCAGCCAATTATGAAGGCTATTTGGTATTGGACCTGAGGCTAGGGGTGTACATGGGTCAGGTTGGATCGTTTTATGGATTTATGGATGACTCCACAACCCAGTCCAAATTATTTGGGTTAGATAATTTCAAAACCATACCTGACCCAGAAACTTCAAGTTGGATTGGATGGGTTCTTAGTTTTTAATATGCACTTAGTAGAAAATGGCAATAATAATATCTGTTATTACAAAACCTGCACTTACATCTAAAATAGGCAAAATTTTATTTAGTCTCAACTCCTAAGTTTCAACTTAGATGGCATTGTGGCATGTAGGAGAAGGGGAAATTAGGATAGTGCATGGTAGACTCAGGTGGGATTCCAGGCCTCTACGGTGGATTCTGGTGACTGTCCAGGTGTCTCTAATATCCTCCGGTGTCTTCTATGACATCTAAAGTGATTGGCAGCTGCATTTCTTTTATTTATTTTTATTGGAATATAATAGGAGTTATAACATTTGAAAATAAGATTAAAAAATCAACTTAAGTAGTTCGGTCATATTCCTAGGAAGTCAAAGGATGCATCAATTAATAAAGGAGAATTAATTAGTGCAAAAAATTAAGAGTAGGAAAAGTCCAATACAACTTGGTTAGGAATTGTGAGAAAAATTTTAAATTTAAGTAATTTAACCAAAAATGACCAAAGAAATATACGAAAGGAAAAAAATTCATGTAACTGACCCAACATGGTGGGATTATGGCAGGGGTTATTGTATTTTTCTACTCTTCCACCTTTGTTACAAATGTACAACAATTTCTCTACTCCTTTTTTGTTTCTTTCAATGTTTATTTTTCTTATTTTGCCTCTTTCTATGTTTATACCAACCAATTAGCCATCATTCTATGTCTATTTGCAGTCCTAAATTTATTTTCCTTCTTTCAATGATTTTATAGTGTAATTTTATTGTTTTAAGACCTAAAAATTATTTGGATTTCCTGTTTTAATACATACGCATGTTTTCCACTGTTTTAATATATATACATGTATGCTTAAAAACTGAAAAATATTTACAGAAATATATGTACAGAAATTAACTTTGAAAAATAAAAAAACCAACTCCCCAAGCACCTTGGTGCTTTATGTATGCATGTATACATACGTACATATGTACGTATGCACGTATGTGTGTGTTTGTGTGTATGGATGCATAAAGTCAACACCACATGGTAAGATTACACTTGAGATTATTATTATTGTATGTGTATATATATGCGTACGTATAAAACAATAAATGTGGTAAACCCCACATAATGAGATAACTCAAATTATTGTAATATGTATGTATGCAACCATGCAGCAGCTGTCTCTGGCCTGTGCAGAACATATGTCACTATTATGCTAGGAAATACACTTTTTAAACAATGAATAAAAAGTAGATATTCTCAATGTCGAATTTGTGTTCTCATGATGCATTATAACCTAGCATAAGTAATTTCATCCCCAGAAAAGAAAGGTGATTTGATTTACAAAATGATTTCCATTATTTACACAATTACAACCAAATAGACAAACACTGATTTCACTTACAGTACAGGGGACTTTTAGATCTCAGAATCTTTCCCCAATGTTCAATGAAGTAAGAGGTAATCAAGCAGTCACACTATTACAAGCCAATCAAAAATCATTTTTAGTTTCTGCTCAAGTTTCCTAGACAGATGGTTGACTACATACTACAATGGCCAAACATTTTACTTTAAGTTCAGAAATTTATTGTTAATCCACCCAAGAGGTTCATAAATCTCTTCAAAGATTTTCATTATCACTCAGAAAATCATTGGTAAGTGGATATCTTATTTGAGCAGAAGGTAAGAGGATGAATTTAAAAAAGTTGCAATGGTTATATTTTATTCAAAAAAGATTCAGCTAAACAACATGGTTCGGCATAATGCTCAAAAATGAAATGTCAAGGCTCAATAACATGAGAAATGGTGATCTAACCTTCATCGGAGGATATTTTGAAAACGGAGCATGGCCATGTGCTAATTCAAGGGCAGTTATCCCAAATGACCAGATGTCAGCTCTGAGCATAAAAGAATAGGTTTTAGTTCTTACCAATGTGCATCATTCAAATTGTCCACACAAAAAAGACATTAAAATGAACATAAGAGCATACGCTTATCAGTTAACTTCAACCTCAAGGAGTCAAAGGTGACTATGAAAGTGCATACAACGTAGATCAAATTTACCATTATGCAAATTCACATTTACTTATACGTCTAGGATGACCTACAGTGATACAATTCATTTTCATTTTAGTACGGGCTATATGACTACAAAAGGTTTTATTTGAGGATTTCACAGACTCGTCAAAGCAGACACCTAGGTGGCACCATTATGGGTGACACAGTGAAAACCCAAACACCAAATGAACATTTATGAAAAAAGGAAACAATGCTTATTATGCTTGATCATTTGGAATAAATTATAATAATTATTACTTAATATAATACATTAATAAAATATATCTTTAAAACTTATCAAAAACTAGTTTAAATAATACATGAACTTTAAAAAAATGTTCAGGACAATTTATTGACCATTTCACTAAATGATGATACAATGGCAACATAACTGATTGAATCACTGAACGAAAACCAGTAGCTTTTTGGTTTAACTATAGTCCAATGCTTCTCTTCCACCTCCTAATCTCTGATCTTCGTAGATCTGGTCTAATCTTGCTTGATCACACTGGTGCTTGTTATTCCACATAAATTTCAACTTTCATTAGAGTGGAACTTACATCTCCACATGAAGATTTTTCCTATATCTTAACTATGTTTTCACCATGTCTATGCCTTTCGATGAAAACTTCAATTATCATGTTATATCTAAGATCCTTTTGTGTATTTTCCTTTTATAATTAAGTTAATTTTCTGTTTTTCCTTTTCTCGAAAATTTCATTTTTCTCAAGGATTTTAATGAAAAATTGAATAGACATCAGCTTATTATAGTTTTATTACCTAGATTTGACATAAAAATTGAGGCATTTTTTGGTTTTTCATCCATTTTCAGGGTATTTTCGTATTTCTATTGATTTTCACTTTTTAACGATTTTTTATATATTTTTGGATTTTTAAAGGGAAATGGTAGATGACTAGATGTCAAATGATCAAATTTGGTGAGTATTTATCAAATTTGAGATTAAGATACACATCAACAAATGCATACCCTTGTCTCTCATCCTTAAAAATCCATTTTTTGAAAAAATTCCCTGATGTATTTAGAAGGTGGGGGGTCTTTAAAGAGTGATAATTTTAACACCATCAACAAGGAATGGGAGATTAAAGGCAAACCTCCTAACTAATTAGGATGTGCAATGGTGCTTTCCTTAAAAATCCATTGATTGCACTCAATCATGACCAAAACATGCAAACACGTGCAATATGGCAATTATCCAGAAATTACCATGAACATTTCATTGAAGAAACTCGATCCTGAGATTACCAACTCTTCCACCACTGATGTTGCATAATTTATTATATTAAACAATAACTGTGTTGCCAGCACTGAAATACTCAAACCGAATTGCTTAAATAAACATCAAGTGATGCCCAATCTATTGTGCACGTGTATCACTCACGTGACTCAATCCTCACACGAGTTTTTCATCAGAAATATGTTGCATCTTACTCCCCTCCTCTTGGACTTCGCCCATGTGTAATAATAACAGAGATATTACATCATCCCACCCTTTCATCTTCTTGGAGTTCCCACATTTACAATAGTAGCTACAGGAAATAGGGGGCAAACCAATTGGAACCCAGAGTGTCTTGTTCTCCTCCCCTTTCTCTTTCATTTCAGTAATAATCTGAGACTTTTACTTTTCCATACACTAGTCAATAATAGTTCAGGTTAGATAGACGTAGCCATGTGCGGGAAAAAGGATGCCATATCCTATCAAGGCATGATAGGCCAGAACAAGTATTGAGCTACCACATTTCTAGTAAATAGAGTTCTGTTGATTAATATGCATTTGCATCTTGATAAAAGTATAACATAGAGAAGTAATAACAATCACATGATACATTTCTCAAGATGACAACTAATTCCTGAAAATAAGATTCTAAATGATAAATGGGAAAAGAATGACTTATTTGATGCAAATAACAACAAATGGACAAATTTTTGAACTGAAACAGATTTCACCAAGTTATTCGATATTTACTTGAAATCATAGCCACTTCCTGGTTGCAAAACTTCCGGAGCCATCCTGTTAAGTTCATAATGGATCTTCAATTCAAATGAAAGGGCATTTGCAGAATGAAAAAGGTAATAATTCCAAAGAATCCAACAGAATTTACTGACCAACATGGTGTTCCAACAAAAGTATTTCTTGTTCGCTGTCTACCACCTTTATCATACATGCAAGCTGAAACACCAAAGTCTCCAAGCTTAACAGTACCACTGCTGTCAAGAAGTATATTCCCAGCCTGCAATGCATATGCTACATTATTGGAATAAGTACCATCCATGGGAATACATGTAGGTGCAAAACATTGTTGGAAATGATATAACCTTGACATCACGATGGATATGATCACGACGATGGAGATATTCCAGACCCTTAAGTGCTTCTTTGAGAACAGAACAGATTACAGGCTCTTCAAAACCATCTGGGTAGGCTATTTTCATCAGGTGCAGGCAAGAACCCTCTGCCATGAATGGCATGACCACCCAGAGGTAGTGATCCACAACAAATGAGCAGAATGCTCTAATTAAATTGGGATGATCTATCAAGCTCATAGTCTGAGCTTCCCTTCGAATGTCATCCTGTAAAACATGTCATTAATCACTAGTTCTAGCCTGTATAGATTACAGATCTTATCTTGGAAGATAAGATAATATCATATATGATTAAAAGATTTGATTTTTTAAATTACAATACTTATCCACTTGATTGAGTTTCTGAAGCTTTATTAAATTGTTTTGGCATCTACAAAATTTTTCCACTAGCAAGTTTTGCCTTCAATGATCAGCTGAAAATTTCTTCTTTTCTTTCCTTTTTATGCACTTTCAAGGATCAGCTGATAAAATAATATTCTGCTCTAATTTCTGTCTATTTCTCTCTTCCTGAATCATACTTTTTGCCATAGTGTTCAGTTCCTATTACTATCAATGGCATGATACAAATCCTAGAGTTAAAAATATAAGTAGGTGAATATATGTCTATAAATTATAGTGGTAAATAATCCAATGCATGAATCACATAAAGAAAGTCAATAAGATCAAAACTCAATAACAGAAATACATATGATAAGGATTAGAGTAACTACTATATTTTAGTGTGATTGCAGTCACTAAACACTATCATAAGATAATTTCCAGAGACATAAATATCCAATGTAAAGGATAAGAACAAATGCATGAAGCGTTATTTAAAAATACATTGGCATATTAGATCTTGGTGATGACATTGACATTTTGTCCAGCAAAGACCTGACCAGTACACTTTCCAGATTCAATTGTTTCTAATACATTGGCATATGTGAATTAGAATTTCCAACAGCCATGCTACTCAGAGAAAAGAAACTGCAGTATAAGCATGAAGCCTACGACCGTTTTCATGTTTAGATGCTCAGGTTTCACCATAAGTAATTGGATATATGAAGAAAAAATATTAGACAAAGACATCACCGATTGCAACTTGCCATAAAAAGTCAAATTATATAAATAGATTGTTGGCAGTTACTTTCTTATCCAATAAAGCATAGAAAAACCTTTGTTTGGAAGATGCCATGGTAATTGTATAAATGCCAGACGTGTATTTACGATTTCAAACACAAAAGATATCCCATCTTCCTCTTTACATAAGAGAAAAGATTTTAAATACATCTGATGTGCAATTGTTTTTGAAAATGATGTAAGTACAATTAATTGGGAAAAAATGTCAGAAGTAAAGCATATCCTTCTGCTTTTCTAGTAGCAATTACAAAGGTATCAATGCAAATCTATGACATACGTGGGCCGACACCAACACTGGAGGATCGAAGACCGATCGAGCTCAAAATTACCACATCCCCTACTCTCTCGAACAGAATAGCCTCAGAAAATTACAATCGGATTTCACCTCTCGAGCATAAAGGATTATTAATACCTCACTCAGTAAGCTGAACTAACAAACAAATCGTGTTCGTTAAAGAAACTGCTTCGAGCTCAAACTGCTATATTACCGTCGCACGAGTTAATACTGGATCATTAAAAGGGGAAAAGCAAAACAACCAATGGCACTCTAAAAATGCACAACTTCCGAATACCCCGGTTGACTGCCTGGAACCTACAGCCGATCCGCACTACACGGCAGCTTCCAGTCCTAATCGAATTTAAAACAAAACGAAACTTCGATAGCAAAAAAAAAATTTTAAAAAAAAGGAAAACATCCAACCCAGCCCAATCCAATCGGATAGATAGAGCAAAAAGACGAGCAGAGAAGTGCGTGCGAGCACTCACGAGATTGCTGTTGCATCTGTCGAGATCCAAACACTTGACGGCGACTACCTCGTTGAGCGGAAGGAAGATCGCCCTGTGCACGGTCGCGCTGGACCCGTACCCGACCTCCTCGAGTAGCTTGTAGTCCTCCTTTCTCGCCGTGTAGCTCTTCCTCGCCGTCCCAGTACTGCCTCCGGACATCTTCCGCATCTTCTCTCTCTTTCTCCACCCCCCCCCTCTCACCTCCCAAATATCTCTATCCCACTCCTCCAATTTTATTATCAATTTATCGTAAGCGTCGGAGTTCGGAGGGATAGAAAAAAATAAACAGCAAAATAATAATAATTATTATTATTAAAATCATCACAAAATAAAAAACAGTTTTCTCGTGAACAAAAATTAATTCCGTTTCGCTCTCTCGCAGCGCGTTGACCGTCGGGAGCAGTAACAGTAATAGCAATCGCTACAGTGGAGTTAACGCTGTAGGTGGGGGCTAGTGCTGACACGGCGACAAATAAACTGCACAGATCTCGAGCGAGAGCGGCGGTGGGAAAGGACGCGAGTGGTACGAACAACGGAATAACACGGACGATGTGTTCCACGTGGCAGAATCTGTTTACGGTTCCGTCGAGGGTCGAAGCGAGGAAGGCGGGAGGAGGAGGGACTTGTTGCTTTTCGTCGTACCGAAACGGCGAAAGAGGAGGAGGTGTCGGCCTACATGCTGGGTGCGTGGTCGCTCACGTGACATGTCAGCTAATTACTCTGTGAACGTTTTTTTTCTTTTACTTTCTATTTTTAAGATTTATTTGTATACTTAGAAAATTATTTAGAAAATAATTTTAAAAAAAAATAATTCTAGTATTTATACGTATCAAGGGAAATATTTTTTAGATATTTGTGTAATTGATAAAAATGAAAAATAAATTATGATACATTGTAAACATATTTTTATAATAAAAATTATCAAATATTATATAATAAATTAATTACATAATATTAAAAAATTCAAATGTATCAATATATTTGTATAAAATAGTTTAGTCATAATTTTTTTTCGAGAGAAATACATTTACATATAATTTAATTAAAAATTTTAGCAGAATAATCATAACTTAACAAATAATACACTATGTAAATATTGAAAAATAAATAATTATAAATGTATAATTTATCTATTTGACAACAATATATTTATTTAATAAATAATAACAATCAACAATTTATAATAAAAATGACATCAAAAAAGTGTCTAGATTGATGAAAGTTAAAAGTTAGGTGTGAGATGTACATGGGAGAGAGACAGAAGAGGGGTTGGGGAAAAAAAATTCAAAGGAATTGATGATCAAAAAAAATTTCCACGTGAATATAAATACCTGTTGCAAATGCTAAGAAAATTGGAATTTTTTTTCCTAATTTTCTAGAAAAAAATTTCCTTTGTACACAAACCCCTCTTAGAAGTAGAAAAATGTGATTTTTAGATAAACGATTTTGTGATAGAATGAAGAGAAAAAGTAATTTTGATAATAAAAAAAGTAAATTAAAAAATGTACATGTTATTACAAAGCTTGAAGTTCGAAGCTGAGAATAAAAGTTTTTGTTAGGTTGGTTGTTTTATTTTATGTAATTTTATTTTCCACTATACATCATAGTATTTTATAGGATCATTTATCAAATAACTTTTATACATCATAGTTATTATCATAACTCTCAAACAAGTAATATCGTCACATTAATATAATAAATATTATTCATTATTTTATTACGTATTTTATTGATTATTAACACAAAAAAACACTAAAATCACGTTATTATAATAAATATTATTTATTATTCTTTTATACATTTTATTCATTATTAATATTTATCGTATCTTTTAAAAAAAATACTATCACCCCTTTTTTATCATAAATCTTATATTTTCTAGAAAATCATAAAACTTACTTTACTCACAGAAACATCCACATAAACACAACCTTGATCGATTATATTTATCACAACACATGATTAATATTATTTATTTAGTATAATTATAATATCATAATTTTATTTTATTAACATCATTATTGTTATTATAATAATTATTTTAAATAATATAATAATATTTAATTTATATATTAATATTATATATTTATATGTATATGTAATAAACAGAATCATCATTTAACCCTACGTTAAATTCAATAACATTCTCTTCCATCAAATGCTGGAGTGAACAGTCACTTCCCAGACAACGATTTTAATTGCATGAAATAAACGAATAATTTAAAATTCAAATGCCGAACGATGCCTGCTGTCGTGGTTTATAAAGTTGTGATAATAATAATTCTTGAAGTTTGAATTTATCAGCCTCGTAGTTTATAAAGTATTAAAGTTGAATTAATTTATGTCGCTTTCGTTTCCGTGGTACACCGGTGTCGTCCTCGTCCACGTGCGCGGTGGTCTCGGTCCCCTTCTCGCTCTCGTGAGTTGCGATTTGTCTTGGTGTCGAAATTTACGGTCTTGTTGGCGAAATGATAAAGGTGAAATTTTTCGTTGTTTAGATTTGAGATTGTTTATTGTCGATGTACGTGGTTGATTGAATCTGAACGATAAACAAACAAATAGAGATCTTGTTACGGATTCGAAGGAACAAATGGATCGGATCTCAAGGACATTTCATAATTGCATGTCTTGATGGAATACGCAGCATGCACCTTTTGTTTCAAGGTACGCATTTTATATATAACTCACTGTTTCTCGTTTAGAAGAGGACCGGGAGCTGTGGTGTCGAAACAACATTGCATCATCATCGTAAAACTACAGTCTTGAAATGCAGACTTTTAGGAGGGAGAGGGTTATGTACCTTTTGGAAAATGTAAAAAATAAAAATTGAGAAATTTTTTTGGATTTAGATGTATTTATATAAAATGGTAATTTAGAAAAAAAATGTAAATTTTTGATAGTATAAATAGTATATTTTTTCAGATTTACTTACGTACACATTGGAAAAAAAAATTCATTATTGAAATGTTAAAAATCTAGAATATTTTTATTTTTAAAAAATTAAATATAAATTTTCTTAAATTTTTATAAGATGTACAAATAATTTTATAAAATTTTTTATTTCTAGATTTTAACATTTCAACAATAAATTTTTCTTTTTATTGATTTTCAATGGATACAAACCCTCCCTTATTTATCGTTTTCTTTTCTTAAATTTCTAATATTTTTGAAAAACGTTTTTTTTAATCTTACAATGATTGTGCATAATGATATATTGAAATGAAATATTTACTATTTAAAAATTTTATTTGATAACTCCACTACAAAAAATTATGCCAATTACCGCAAAAAACGCCCAAAACCTAAAACAACATGGACTGAATTAATTTCCGACGTTGTAGTATTTTGCCGAGGCCCACAAGATAAAAAAAATTACGAAGAAGCACGTACGACAGGTCCTGGGATGAGGACGGTGCGCATTTTGGATTTTATTTCTTAAAAATGATAGCTGCATTACTTAAAATCGTGGATATTTAATTTAAGATTAATTATCTACGAGTATAAATTTCTTTAAACACACAACCTAACGGTTATTAAGTTCTTCGTTAAAAAAAAAAAAGGTTAGAGAATAACAACTAATTAACATGATAAAAAGCCATACGTGATCGACCGAGGAACTTGAACTTTATCAAAACAATGCCATAAGCTACGGAAAATAATGATTATACAAAACCATGTAATAATAATATTCTGATTTAATCGATAAGATAGATAGAAAATTGTTTTTTAATAAATAAACTTTTTACGTTTTATTAAAGAAATTATATGACCGCACGGCCCTCGTAATAGTTTATTCGTAACCTGTACGTGTTTTTCCAATTGATGGTAAGAAGAAGCGTTCAATCTCTTTTGCCAGAAGTGACACGTAGATCACCATGATCGAGAGGACGTCGTGATCATCCTTTTCTTGTACTTTAACCTCAACAAAATATTTTTAATACAGAAAAGTTTAAATATTGGCTTGTAAATTTTGGAATTTAGTAATTTAAAATCTTTTAATTATTCTAATTTTCTAAAGATTAAAGATTTTTGTTATATGTCAGACATAACTGTATTTTACGGTCATCTTTAGATATTAGAATTCGGCAATTTTATACTTTTCTTTAATCTCTGGTTATGTCAGAATAATCTTATTTTTGTAATGTACAAGTCATTTTCATTACAATTAAAAGTTTTATGGTTTCTCCTTTTTAATTAGAACATTTTTATTAAAGAAAAGTTTGTGTTGGACGAAATATTTAAAAATAGAAACAAAGGAATAAATTAAATTTTTGACGTTTATATAGAATGAAATATGAAGACAGAATTTTAGATTTTTTTTCTTTTCAATTTTACGAATTCTTGACATTCCGACTTTAGAGAAGTCGAAAACCCAACGAAAAATCGTGTTTATACAAAATTTGTAAGAAAAAAGAAAATAAAAATAAGTAAAAATGAAAATGAGAAATAAAATAAATAATAAATAATAAAAAGGGGCAATAAAAAAGAAAATAATAAATGAAATAAAAGTAAAATAAAAAAATGTAAAAAGATAAAATTAAGAAAAATACGAAAATAAAAAAGGAAATGAAAGGTAAGAGGAAAATATAAAGTTTTATTTGAATGTTTGTATTTCATTACCATTTAATATATATTTTCCTTAATTTTCAAAATAATTATTATTTTTTTAACTTTTACAAATACTTCTTTTTTCTTTTTTCTGACATTCTTGATATTGCATTTTCATTTTCATTTGAACATTTTATTTTTATTTTTATTTCTATTTCTAAACTTGTGATTAGACACAAACAAAAAAAAGATTTGATTTCCTATGAACATTCACAAGAAGTCACTTGAATTTAATGATTTTTTCCCTTTAAATTCGTAGATTGAGCCACTGTAATTAAGTGGGGCCACTCCTTTTGCTTTTGAGTAACCAACAGGTAATTATATCTCCTGCGAAATTTCCTTGACAATCTTAAGCTTCTATTTATTTAAATTGTATTTATTATGTATTTTTTTATCATATATTTTATTAAATATTTTTAATATTTTACATAAAAATATTATATTAAAAGTTTACATCATAAATCATATAATTTATTAAAAATTTTAAAGTTCACTTTACGTGATTCTACTTCTTAAATAAATGTAACCTAAATTTCCATGTTAATGTATCTCCTCATGTAAGTAAGATAGAAAAGAAGAAGAATATCGAACCAATAGAAATATCGGAGGAGAAGGGAATGCAGAAAAAGTTAAAAGCAAAAAAGAAGAAACGAAAGATAAAAAAGGAAGAGTAACGAAAAGGTCGAAGAAAAGGAAAAGAAGAGAAAAAAAAGGCAGAAAAATAGAGAGCAAGAAGTACCTATAAAAAGGAAAAAGACAAGAAGAAAGAGTAAAAAAAATTATCAGTACTTCAAGGTTTCATTTGGTTTAATTTTAATTTTAATTTTACATATATTTTAAATATTATTATTACTATACAAAATTTAACATATAAATTTTTATTACCTTAATTATTATTCACGTTTAATTTTATTTACAAAATTAATTTTAACTTTAACACTAATTCTCTACCTAAATTATATTTGGAGAATAAAATCTGTTGCTCAATAAATTGTTAAAAGTTTAGTTAGAAATGAACTCACACGAACAGACGATCGAACTTTAATTTGCTACAAATCTGCCCAACCAAATACCTCATGGTTTGCCAAAGTAACGTACGGGGTGTAGTTATTTTTCCCAGTAAAGTTTCAAAATGTATCTGTCAACAATTTATTTAAATGTAATTAATACTAGTAGTTTAATTGATCAAAAGCAACAATACTCATAGTTTTCTCAATAGACTTAAACCTTGAAGAACGCAAAACACTACCGTTATTTTAAAAAACTTCAATCGGTGGCATTATTTGAAAACACTTCCTGATGTTGCGAAAAAAATGAGTCTTCTGCTCATTACATTTCGCATACCATAAAATTTAACTTTACATAATGTAAAAAAACACCATTATAAAAAAAAGGGATGCTCATATGGATATCATCACTGATAAGGTACAATACATTGACAGGTGTAGCATGCCATCACTGAAATTTAAAAATTCAGTAATTTTTTCAACCACATCATTTTCTCTTATACACCAAGTGATATCAATTTTGAAGCTCACAATAGATGGTACGGATCTTAAAAAAATTCAAATTTGTTCGTACCATTACCCTCACAGAGAATGAATAATTTAAGGTAATAAGGTAATGGGTAAAAGATGCATAAATTTAAGTCTAATTATGTTGATTCTATTCAAACAGTTAAATTATACAGTTGATTAGTCTAACATCAACTTTTAAGCCATATTAGATTACTCGTAAGTAAAATCAAAATGCATTGACATGACTTAATAGAATACATATGACAGTATATTTAGGTTTTTTGAAAATTTGATATACTATTTTATAGAATGATATTAAAATTATTATACAATAAATATATCAAAAATCTATTTTATATAAAAGATATGTCATTTACTTAATTCGATATACGAAAAATACGATTAAACTATTTTATTGATCGATACAATGAAAATAGAAACATATTATGGATCACCAACTTTTGCTTTCGATAAAGTAAAATCTGTTTTTTTCATAGATAAAGTGTTGAAAAAAAATTAACAAGCTTGACATGCATAAAAATTGTACATAAACCAAGGCATTGATAAGGAAATCAGTGGTTGGTGAAATAATGTGCGGTATCTACCGGTGAAATAGTTCCAAAATCACCCTTTCTCTCTCTTATGGAGCATAAACGTCATTTCACATTATTAATGTATTATAATTAATCACTTAACTTATTGTAGACATATCCACACTTACAGTAAAATAATTTTTTAAATTACATTTATTTTTTCCAAACGGATTCACAGATAATACATTTTGTCTCTTGAAAACTTATTTTTAGATTTTCATGCATTTGTATCGAATGAAATTTTTTTAAAAAAATTAAAATTTTGTCTATATAAATAAATATCATCGTTTTCTACGATGTCCTTACCAAGATGCTATGAAAATCTCCACCCCAGCCACGAGTGGAAATTTCCACCTCAACCTTACCTTCCCTCGATCACTCAAGTTTAACCTTGCTTGACCTCACCTAATCTCAATTGATTGAAGCCCAACTGATGGTTGTGTCGAAGATTTATCTGGTTTCACCTTTGCACGCTTTAGATGTCGATTGCACTCTCAACATATCTCACAAGTCACAACGTTGATTCTCAACGTCACATTAACTTCTGACTTATTTTACTGTTTGTGACTCTTAACTTACCTAATCATGTTTCTCTCTTCTTTGGATGCCTCTTTTATGCTAGCAACCTGTACTAAATAAGAAGAAGAAAATGTCAACAGAGATATAATAAAATAAAAAATTATTATTATTATTATTAAAGAATATTAAAAGTAAAATAAAATATTAAAATATTTATAAATATCAAATATTTACAATTTTTTAAAATTTTTAATAACGTCAATATGTCAATTGGGACACGAGCAGTAATTATTGTAGTCCTATTAGAGGGCGCAAGCGGAAGAGGGCTGGTTCTTGCAGGCCCAAGCCCGAGGAGAGTGAAGAACCGAAAGCAGAGCGGCCGCCTCCGATCGAAATCCTCCGCCACCGCCCCTCCGAGATGCTCGTCGTCTCACGTTCTCCTCCTCCTCTTCCACTCCTCCGCCGCTCCCATATCCCCACCCCCCTCCTCCACTTCTCCACTCCCCGCCAGCCGGACCCAAGCAAGAGTTGTAGTGGTAGGAAAGGACGTCGGCAGGTAACAGTTAATCTCACATCTCGCTCTCAGGGTTTCATTCGTTTTCCCTTCATTGTTTGCAGGTTTGGACTTAGGGTCGTGTGGTTTTCGTTTGTTGATGGCAGGGGGTGTGCAGGGCGGAGCTCGCCAAGGACGCGCCTTTTGCGGTCGCGATCGGGGCATGTATCCTGAACTCTCTCGTGTCTCCAATTTACCGGGAGGAGAAGAAAGATGACGAAGGCGAGACTATTGGATCGACGGATATAATGCTTGCTGCTATGGGGGTCATTAGCTTCATTCCATACTTCAATTGGATGGTACGCTTGTTCTTACAATAAAATTAGTGTTCCCTTTGTTGATGTTGTTTATTAGACTTGGTTGTTTCGTTGTGTTGTTGTTGATTGACATGCTGGCTAGATATTGTTCGTCATGGCAGGGTTGGGTCTTCGCATGGCTCGACAGCGGTAGACGACGATATCTTATCTACTCCGTTGCGTACCTTCTTCCTTATTTAAGGTTTGAAAACTTGTACTGATTATCAAATTTTGATATTAATAGAGCTTTTCCAAATTATTTGCGTGAATGGTTGCTTCCCCAGAATCATTTTCATGTGCTTATTTGGGAGTGTTAGAAAAATTAACAAGTTTGAACAACGGTAGGCAGGCTGGTAGTTTTTCACTTGAAAATATATGAATTGCAATGGGATTTATGGACCATAGCTCAACAACTGTCCTGGCCAGGGTGCTACTCCACCAGGGTTGTCAACCGTTAACCATCATTTCAGGAAAAAACATAGCATTTTCAACCAGCTACTCCGCCTCGATAATGCCTATATTTTGTAGCTCTTTCACCAATTGCCTCCTAATAATGCTATTTGTTTTATTAGGAAAAACACCACTGTTGTAATGCGATATTACATGAGAGGCCTGTCTGATACATGACCTTGGAAAAGCTTTTTCTTTGCTTAACCATTATAATCTGCGTGGCAGTGCCTTTTTGTTTAAAGAGAAGTGTTTTTATTTTTCTTTTTATTGACAAGAGAAGCTGTGAGGCCAACGGAAGAAGTCTATATTAATGACCATTAAGCCGACCTCCTTTGGGCATTGCTGTTTTTAGAATGCCTGATCTGAGAGTTCATAGTGGCTCATCTATTTTTGCCTCTTTTCCCTGAGCAAGTCCATGTAAGGGAACGTGTGTCCCAAGTTTCAGCTATGGAACGATAGCACTTTTCTGTCTTCTGAACTTTAAGAACGTGTGAACCACTAGTGTTACCAGATGCACAGTTGCTGAGCACATATGGCATTTCTTGAAATTAGTTCTGGATTTTGGCAGTGTAGCTTATTTCTTGATGGTTCATCTCCGAATTGGTTTACAATGGATGGACTCATTTTGTTAAGTCAAACATAAAAAATTTCATGGTGGATGAGTATTACATTGTATGGCGTGAAGCCTAAAATAGAAACACCTTCAATTTCTATTTCATATTACCCAAGGGCATATTGAGCGAATGATCTGTATCAAGTAATCTCAAATAGTGATACTTAAGAATTCATGATTAAGATGTTTATAGTGGTGATTTATTTGCTCATCTGAAAAGTCCTTATTGGCATTCTCCAAATGGTCTCTGAACTTACTCAAAACATACTAGCTCTGATGCATAAAATTTTGAGTTGAACACCCACAGTCTTTTCAGCACTCATGCTTTTGTTTGTAGAGTTTAGGGTGATAGTATTGTATTGAATAACTTTATAAATGTTTGTAGAGTTTAGGGCGTGTTGGAATTTTACAGGACAAATTTATCACTATCGCCAGAAGAGAGTTGGTTGCCCATTGCCAGCATAGTTCTATGTGTCATCCATGTTCAGGTACAGACGTCTCTATTAACTGTTTGACGTTCCTACTTCCTATCGCTTCAGCTGCTTATGTTAAATACACAGATGGAAATAAGCATAATGAATGGAGATCTCAGTGGCATCATGCTTTTAGAAGAGATCCAAAAGTTATTTTCCAAGGGTAGCACTCAAACTGAGGTACCAATTATTTGGAAAATTATATTCATTATGATTTCTATACGAATATGTATTTTTGCCTTCCGATTCTTAAGATAAATTCTGGCCTTTTTTCTTTCCTGAAGACCATCTAGATTACTCCCTTTGAGTTATAAACATTTTGGTATATATGTAACTCAAATAGCTGCTCTGTTCATTTAAGGTGAGGCAAAAGGGTCGAACAAAGCTGCCTTCTGCGCAACAAGAATCGAGAGATAAAATTGGAGAATGGGAAGTCCCGAGTGAACCTCTGGACAAACATGAAGAGCTGAAAGGAAGTGAAGATGCAGATGAATAGAGGTGGAATTCTGATTGAATGGGAAGAACCCAGGATACATTATTACCGCGGTGTTGCCTTTTCATTGTGCCCAGGTCAATGCTAGAGCCGCCATCATCCCCAGCATGGGAAGCACTATCAAACAGTTTGCCTGGCTTTCAATCGATGAGCAAAAGAAATGTGCCTTATCTTTGTTAAAGAAATTGCATGGATCGGTCTGGTACTTTGTGGATTCTCCTTCTGAAATCAAGACTTTGTCTTCAATTTCATTCGTATAAGATTCCAAATTGGGTAATAGACCTTGCAACCCATCGGTCCAACCCTCTTCTCTTATGACGGATGAGAATCCATATGGTCTAAAGTTCATTCTAATAACAAAAGAACAATAGTTATGCCTATGATATGTTAATTGCTCTAAGCCTTGAATATTCAATTAAAACACTCAAAATTGGTTCAATGCATAAAAAAATCAAGTAAATCCACGTGTTAATAATTCATAATTTAATTTTAACATTTTTCAAAAGATTAATCTTACGAAAATACGTTTGATATTAAAAATAATTAAAATATATGTTTCAAATGATACCATTGAAATTACTAATCTGATATGTTTGATTCAACGATTGTTCCACTGATATCCTCTAATTTTCAAATTTGTTTGAGTCTAAGGCTTTGTTTGGGAAGAGTTTTATTTAGCTTCGAAAGTTAGGTAAAATTGAAGTTAGAGTTAGTAAAATGAATAGAATGAGAATTATATAGTAATTAGGGAGATAAAAATTTATATGTTAAAATTTGTATGATAATAATGACATTAAAATTTTATGTGAAATTAAAGACTAAAACAAATAAGACTTTAAAAAAAATAAAAGTATAGACGTCACACCAAAATAGTCATTATACTAGATAGATTACATGTCTTAACATTTGTCTCACACACGGGGAAACATAGGGAAAAAAAATTTAATTTTTTTAGAGTATAAATAACTTACTTTTGTTAGAAAAAATAATCTCACGTCAAAAAGAATAAGTGAAATTAAAATTTTTATATTATTTGTGAGTTTTTTCATAATAGTTAACTTATTTTAATAAAGTAAAATTCATGTAGTATTAGAATCAATTTACATACATTGTACATAAAGTGTTATGTAAAATATTTTAATAAAAGACTTACAAGTATACGAGCATGTTAAGAAAATAGTCTTATATCTTAAATGATCAGTGAAACTGAGGTTAAGATTCACAACAAGCATGGTAATTATTCTTATGTAATGCTGACTTAGGGGAAAGTTAAAATTCATGAATTTTAACTTAAATTTATATGGGGTTTGTGCTTTTAGAAAAAATAGGAAATTATGTAAAATGGTGAGAAATATAAGTCAAAATTTTCTTCATTTTTCATCATTTCTCGTTAATTCTAAAAGTACAAATCTCTTTTAATCTTTTTTGAATCATTTATGATTTTTATGTTCAAAATCAAATAATAATAATAATACACATTATTTCAATTCATACACTCACTAAACAATAGTAAAAATATTATTTTATTGTTTAGGGGGATTTATGCATTTAGAAAGTATGAAAAATGATGAAAATAATAAGTCAAAATTTTTATCATTTCTTGTACTTTCCATAAACACAAATATTTGAAATAAAGCATTTTCAATCATATATCTTAACTTAAAGGTACTTGAAAATAAGAGTCATATGAAAAAAAATTCATGTAAAAAATAGAAGAAACAGATATCCAAAGTTGGATTCAATCTTTAGGCGTATTTATTGTCGATTTTATATATTGTAAAATTAATTTCAATAATTACGAAGTGTTGAAGTTAAAAATAATGACGTGTAAAAATAGATAAAAATTGAGTTTAAAACTTTTAAAATTAAAATAAATAATTAAATAAATGACTTATGTCTCATTTATTTATTTAACTTCAACTTTAGTTTTAACTTTTGTAACGAAGTTGAAAATAATTTTGCAAATGATAATAAAGTTGTATAATAAATTATAAGGTAAAAATTTATGTATGAAAATTTATATAATAATAATAATATATAAAAATTTAAGTAAAATTAAAATTAAAATTAAAAAAATAAACGAGACGTTTGAATAAACGTTACTGTAATTGCCTTCCCACGCTGATTTCCAGAGTTTTTTTTGGTTGGCAGTTAGTCGATGTTGACCAATGCATTCCAATTTATCATGCAATTTGACGGGTGGGGAGGGAGGCACGTTGGTCATTGTCCGCAGCAACCCATTTAGCAGTTGAAGCATGAACTGCTTGCCTGCGCCTGCCTTCTTAACCCACGTGACCATACGATTCATCAAAGTAATACGGAGACGTTCCGATTTCTGTAGCTGGTGGTGGCACGTAATCTTCCACAAACTTGAGCTGGCATGGCAAGTCTCCAGTTACGGCGTCTGGGTCACATACACACGCGGAGACGCACACGCCAAGCATTGCACACAAAAAATAATAATGAGCGGAAACGGGACAGGCAAAGCAAGCACGCAACCAGTCCAATCGGGCCGGCGAACACACACTCTTTTGTCGTGCGGCGCTCCGCTGCATCCGACGGCCTCGAGCGATCGGTCATAAATGTGGGTGCAAGGGCAAGTACACCTCTCCTTTGCAGGAGAAGCGGATCACAAGAATTTCAGTTCATTGCGTTTCTTTTAAAAACTAACATGTTTTTGTGTTTATGAATTTCTCGTAAAATTATCTTATAAATATTTTACATATGACGTACGTAAATTAATTTTAATATAATTTATTTTATTAAAATTAATTAATTAAAAGTAATTTATAAGTAATATAAATTTTTTAATTTAACTTAAAAAAGAGTGAAAGGTAAATTGAAGGTGACGGGATGGAGGAAGAAATTAAGACTTTATTTGAAGACAATTTTTTTTAATTTTAGAAGTTAGATAAGGTAAAAGTTGAATTTGGTTTTGTAGATAAAATTATAAGTAATTTAAGTGATAAAAATTTATATATTAATTTATATAATAATAATGACATTAATATTGATTTTAAAAACGAGAAGAAATTAAAATTAAACAAAATCTTAAAAAAATCTTCGTAGGTTGTAGGGCTGAGGAAGCTGGAGAGGATGTGGCTGTAATAAATCGCAAAGATTTAATTAATTAATAAAAACAAACACTTGTAATTACCAAAATGCCAAACCACGTTAACTTATTCACCTTTTTTTGTTAAACAAAACAAATTCTAACGTCGACCACGTGGTTCCATTTCATTCGTACTTCCACTCCATTTTGAGCAAATATTAAATTTTTTTTTGCATTATTTAATATACGATATACGAATCGTTTCCAAATAACGTCCGCTTTGATCATAAATGGTACGTCTAGTTTTGTTACCAAAAATGGTCATTACTTCTGAAAACGAATGTTTCATTCCAAGGTTAATACTAAAAATGAATGATGTACCAGTTTAAAACAAAACCGGGACCGATGAAATGAAAGACAAACGAATGTCTTACGTGTGGGCTGCCGCAAATCCTAAATGGTCGCTGAGATCTTGTTTGGCGCTCGTCATTGAATAAGTATTTATTTAAAGATGTCTTCCCTTTATTGAGCAATCCGAGATGGTTTATTAAATAAATTATGTTCAAATACTTATACAGATAGTTTATGTTAAAACGGACCGAGGTTCGTGACGTTGTTAAAATTTTATCTTAAAATTAATGAATGATGAATGAAAATTTCTTTTATATATTAAATTTAATTTATTTTTTGTATTTATCAAAATGAGACTATTTTAACACTCTATTCTTAGCACAAAAAACACTATTTAATGATTTTGACTGACATAATTTTTTAATTAATTTATTATTTATATATATTTAATATTTACTTCAGATTTTACTTCTTCTGGTTTTCCCTTCTTCTTCTCTCATCTTTTTTAGTTCTTCCCTTCCCCTTTTCAGTTCTTCTTCCTGGGACCTAGTGTCGCAACCTGACTGTTAGCCCAATGACCTGACGATCAGCCTAGGTACTTTGGCTTTTCCTTTTCTTCTTTTTCTCTTCTTCAAACTTCAGTTCTTCACTTCTTCCAGTCTTCCCTTCTTCTTCTCTCTTCTTCTTCAATTCTTTCCTTCCCCTCTTCGGCTCTTCTTCCCGAGACTCGATATCACGACCTGGCTGCCAGCCCAATGACCCAGTGGCCGACCCAGGCACTTCGGCTCTTCCTCTTCTTCTTCTTCTCTTCTTCAAACTTCAGAATTTCACTTCTTTTGGTCTTCCCTTCTTTTTCTCTCCTCTTCTTCAATTCTTCTCTTCCCCTCTTTGGTTCTTCTTCTCGAGACCCGACGCCGCAACTCGATGGCCAACCCAATGACCCGACGACTGGCCTAGGCACTTCGACTTTTCCTCTTATTCTCTTCTTTAAACTTCAATTCTTCCAATCTTCATTTCCCCTCTTTGACTCTTCTTCCTGAGACCCAGCATTGCGACTCGATTATTGGCCCAATGACCCAATGGCCAGCCTAGGCACGGTTCCTCAGCCCGCCCGCTCAAGCACGCGACCATTCACCCCGTAGGCCTAAGCATGGTTCCTTAGCCTACCTGCCTGTGCATGTGACCGTTTATCTCACTAGCCACACGACTTGACGATTGTTCTCTCATCAACCCACACGGCTGTCCCCCTCGCCCTTTTTGACAACATACCTCATAGTTTCGTAGGCTAAATTGTACCTATTTCGTGATAAAATTCGTATCATACTAACACAAATTACCTAAAAATTCGACCTAAACATGACTCACCATGTGAATAATGATTTATGACGTACCGACTCGACGTATTGACAACTCAACCCAAAATGCAAGACACTGCAAAGAAAAAAGATAAATATTTCTAACATGGTGTTACATACGCCTGGAACTCGTTAGCAATCTCTCGATCGGTATCGTCAATGTTTGGGTTAGTGTCGTCGTCCTATACATGCTACGGTAATTGGGGACGTGATACGTGTTGATCGATCGCTTGAATCAATAAGATTGGGATTCCTCGTGCTGTTGTCCTTCCTTCCTGCTCCCACCGCGTATCCGAATCAAACTATACAACTTTCGGAACTCCTTGTTGACGGAGCCGTTGGAACACAAGAGGGCGCCGCCCACCTGGCTGGTGCCGGCCTCGGTATCCTCCGCAGCGGGGCCGAGGGTATCGGGGCAGGGGGGGTTCTCTGTCGACCTCCTCTTCCTGGCGGCGACGTTGCCCAACAACCCACCCACCCTTCTGCCCGCGGGAGACTGTTGGAGGAAGTTGAGGAGAGTCTTCAGGGCTCGGGTGGGAGAAGCACGGTTGGTGATCATGATCTCCGCAATCTCGGCCTGGCTCATGCTCGCGCCGTTCTGGAAAACCTCCTCCACCGCCGGGTAAAGCTTGTGGTCCTTCAATCCGAGATAGTTGCCGGCCAAGGTCTTGAAGGCCTCGAAGTCGCAGAGGGGGAAGAAGAGCTGCACGTCCAATCGGCCCGGCCGCATCACCGCCGGATCTATTCCGGTGATGGATGCGTCCCGCATGGTGAACACCATCAACCTCTCCTCCCCGCAGCAAGAGAAGATGCCGTCCATGAAATTCAGCACTCCGGTGAGAGATTGCACCGAATCCAGCTTGCTCTGAAGATAATGGTCCAGGTCCTCCACGACGATCACCGATCTCGGGCTGGTCTGAAGGAGCAGAGTCTTGAGGTCCGACCCGTCCGACACCCGACCGAGGTCGACGTCGTAGACGTCGAACGAGAGGAACTTCGCCATGGCGGCGATGAAGCTCGACTTCCCCGTTCCCGGCGGGCCGTACAGGAGATAGCTCCTCTTCCACACACGGCCCAACCTTTGGTAATACATCTTGTTCTTGAGGAAACTCTCGAGATCCATCTTCACTCTGTTCTTGAGGTCCGGGTCCATTGCCAGCGTCTCCATCGTCGACGGATGCGTGAAAGGCATCGAGCTCCACCTTCTCCTCCCCTCTCCTCCTCCACCGCCACCGCCACCGCCACCGCCCGCCGCAAACGAATTGGTGAACAACCTGACCTCCTTCCTCGATTCCACCTCGTCCACCACCGCCTCGATGTGCTGGATGTACGGCCGGAGAACCCTCCTCCTGTCGCTCTTCCTTACCCGGAGCACCAGCGCCTCGCCGGCGTGGTCCGTCCAAGAAATCCTCGCCCCCAGGAACGTGTCGTGAACGGTCTGGTTCGTGCCCAGCTGGATGTGGAGGTCGAAACGGCTGTTGTTCCCCTTCGACAACAGCAGCGCGTTGTTCGAGTCTTCCAACGACGGCAGCGAGCCGATGTAGGCCACGGCTTTCCGGTGAAGCGCATTCTCCTGCAGGCAATCGTTGTACATGGGAATCTTATAACACTGGTGGGCATAAAGCCTGTCCTCCGCCGCCCTCCACCACCGTCTCACTACCCCCACAATCTCTCTTCCGCAGAATATGAGGCGGAGCAGCAGCAGCAGCCCCACGGCAACCCAGACCACCGTGTTCCACCCCATTTCCCCCTACAACGCCGTTGCCATCAAAGCCCGAGATGGGCCCCGTTCGCCCTTCCAATTCCCTCAGATGTCTCCGAGCAGACGAGACGTCGTTCGCCGGATTCGTATTATTCGCCGCTGTAGGGGTGTCGACCCTGGGACGAGGAGGCGGCGGCGGCGGCGGAGAAGGAGGAGAAGGAATCGGGAATCGGGATCCGCCGGGTGGTGATGAGGCAGAGATTGTGGTGGTGGCGGTCAAATGTTATGTCTTCCTGGGTACGAGAAGCGGTGTAAAGAAAGGTCTTTGATTTTATTTTTATTTTTTTCTAATGTACTCCGCCCACCTTAGAAACATTTATTTTCGAAAGCAACCTTACACAAATATTGAAATGTGGACTTTTCAGTTCTGGCCGGCTTCTGCGCGGTTACGGCGTGTGCAATGAAGCGTGAGATTTTTTTGAAATCTTATAGTTTTTTCTACGGTCAAAATTATATTTTACAATTTGTGGAGTGCTCGGACCTTCCGCGTTAGCCGGTTGAGAAAATGGGACGCTGACGTTTTAGCTTTTGAAAGGTTTTTTGTTTTTTTTCCCTGGAATACGAGATAAATAAGAAAAATTGTGAGTTTGTACATAATAAAATCAAAATTTCTAACCTTTTTTATATTTGGGAAAATATTTTCCCTATTTATAATAAATATTTATACCTGGAAAAAAATTTCAGACTCCAAACCTTCTGAATTTTTTTCCGCACCCCTCCTCTGCCTCTCTTATACACGTCTCACACTTAACATCACAATTTTTATCAATCTAGCATTAACATTTTTTGGATTAGTTCATTGGTCTATTCATTTTTATACAAGTTGTTATTTATTATTATTTATTAAATAAATATATTATTATCAAATAAGTACATCGTGTATCTATAATTATTCATTTTTTAACGTGTATATCATACATTATTAGTTAAGTTATTATTTTTGTGTTGAAATTTTCAATTAAATTAAAGTATATGTAATTGTTTTTCTTTAAAAAAAAATTATGATTAAAGTATTTTATATAAATGTATTGATACATTTAAATTATATAACATTATATAATTTATTCGTTATATAATATTTGATAATTTTTATGTTATTATATAAGTTTACGTTGTATTATAAAAAATTTCTATTAATTTTACAAATACTTAGAAAATATTTTCCTTAACTTGCACAAATGTTAAAAAAAATAAATTCAATAAATTATTTTCCAGATTTACTTTATAAATTATTTTCTATATTTGTCAATTTTTTTAGTAAATTATCTTCTGAATGCACGATCAAACTCAAAATATCAACATAATCTTGTAATTTTCTAATATAAAAAATCTATCTTCTTTTCACTACGAATTTATCTTTTTTATCTACGTATATATTTTATAATCTGTTTTACTTTTCGAAACTTTTTTGTATTTTAATTAGCTTATTATTTGTGAATACATGAATAAAGTTTTTATTATTTGAAACAACATGTAATAAAAAATAGTTTTAATGACAATAATCTTTTAATTTTACCTAAACTTTTACATATCATCGTTACTGTATAAATTTTTATATACAAATTTTTATCTTATAATTTACAATAAAATTTAATCCTATTTGATAATAAATTTTAACTTTAATTTTTTATAGTATTTAAAATTAAAATATCTTATTACAAAAACACCCAGCAATAGAACGAACAAAGAAAAAGTTGACATAAATTTTGAATCAGATCAATTAATAGTGCAGATGATTACTCGTGGGCCATGATGTAGCAGTTGTGGTAATTAATATTTTCTTTTTTAGACTGACGTGGAAAAGAAAAACATTTTGATTTGAAACAGGAAAAAAAAATCTTTACAATTACTGAAATAATAGTCTGGTAATTGTGAAAATTATTTTAAACTTTAAAAGAATAAATTTAAATCTTCATTTAAATATAGATCTTTCGTAAATTTATAATCATATCTTTTAATGTTGGTATTACTCGTAAAAAAATAGAAAAAAATAATAATTGTGGTTAGGTGTATTCGGAAGAAGTGAGCCAGGTGACCTGTGCTCCATCAATTCCGCGTGCCATTCCCGCGTCGGGAAATCGAGCGAAGCACGTGACAGTGCACCGCTGCAATCGTCAGTATTGTTCATTTCGCATTTACTATATATACAATATAAAGAGTTCTGGTAGCCATGGACAGTTAGCAATTGCCCAGCATCTTTAATCAACCCCATTATTCAATTAATTATAAAATTTTAAAGAATTATAGATTCGCAGGAATAAACCAGCCTGTGTCACCACGTGCTTGTTTGATTGGTAGAAGCGTGTTTCACTTGATTTTAATAAGATTTCCATCGAATTCATTTGTTTCAGTCCATGGAGATCATGGAAGTGGAGAAGCAGACACTGCACATGATGATATATACAAATGACTGTTATTGCAAGGATAATTTTTGATTTAGGGTTGCATGGTCATGCCATTGCACTTTGACATCACAAATATTATCTCGCATGTTTATTGTTTGTTTCGATTAATTGGATCATTTTTCACTTAAAATTTCCAGGATTTTCGTTCTGCAAAAGTTCTGATCTTCATTTTTCTTTTCAAAATTTTTGATGTCGCAAACAAATCCACAATATTACATCTCTTGTTTGGTTCATTTGTTGTCTGTATGACTTCCATTCGTTAGTAGTTTGTCCTTTTTCATGACTAATAATTGCATGCTGCTTCTTTTAGAAAGGTCTTTCTTTATCTACAGGTCTTCAGAAAAAATTGCAGTGAACGCAAACGATCCAGCACTTCCCACCAAAGGGGCTTCTGAGCATCTCTCTTTACATCACCCACTGCAGAGCATGCAACACTTTTCACTTCATGTCATTAAAGTAAAGGTGCCTTGTCAACGACAGTATAAATGTGATGATGCGCAGATGTTTTCCCAATAAGGAAGCAAATATTGCGGGCATTAATGTTGCTTTTATTTCCAATTACTTAACCCGTCACCTCCGAGAATTAAACAAAGGAAGGATGTGGATCTTGCGTTGTGAGACCATGAATTTAGTTGTTTGAAGAAGATATTGAAACGAATCTTGAAAAAACACGTAAGGGTGTATTCATGCGTGTAAAATTTGTTGAAAATGAATTTACGAGAATTCATTTGAATGATATAATTAAATTGAATGAAAATAAATTTTGACGTAAAATTATTTATACATCTTTTATAATTGAACAGAATTAGAAATATTTGTATTTATGTACATGTAATGAGATTAAATTAAATAATTATTATTTTATATAATTTAAATATTTATATAATACTATAAAATAATTATAAAAATATGAAATTTAAAGGAAAATGTTAATTAAAACATTAATAAATATTAGAATATTTATTTCAAAATATAAACTCTCATAAGATATTCACTGAAAAAATAACATATTCAAAAAATAGTATAAACAGGTACATCAATGCACAAGAAAAGGTAGATCAATAGGCAGATCATCGAAAAAAAATGAAAGATCAAAGTATTTTACACAACAAAAAGTAGATCTACACATGAAAATGGGAGAACAATACATTTTTTGCTTGAAAATGGGAGATCGGAAGGGAAAAAACTCACCTTCGTGCCAGTGGAGGAGTTGCCCGTGCGCGGAAGAGGCTAGGAGGCGTCGCCCATGCGAGGTGGGGAAATGGTTGCCGGAGGAAGTTGGGGTGGGCGGAGAGGAGAGGAGAGGAGGGCATCGACGAGTGGGAGAGAGAGAGAGGAGAGGATCGCCGTCACCTGTGCGAGATCAGAGGTCAGCCAAGGATGCCGGGGCTCACCATCGCATTGGTTGCGGTGACATCGATGCTGCTGCAAGCGTCGACCGTCGACGGGCAAGAGAGGTCACAAGGTAGACTCGTGTCTCACAAGGTGGATGCAGGGATTCCAACAGATTCAGGCCTTTTTCTTCCGATTTTCATTTCAAGTCATCTAAGTTATGTGAATAGTATCATTGAAATTCATATGAATTAAATTTCAATGACACAAACAAAGGTTCGGAAGGGAATGAATTCATTTCCATTTCACCGAATTCTGACGACACAAACAACCACAAGACGGCAAGATTGTCAAAAGAAACTAATGATATTTCCGTCTTACGTACTGAAGAGTAGCAGAAGCGGCAAACATACTGCACAAAGGGCTCGCGTTGCTGCTACTGCAGAGACTCGTTGCTACGGTAAAGAGGACTTCAACCATCGACAGAGATCACAAGTCTTCCAAGTTAAGAACAATATGAAAGTAATTGAGAAAATACAATACCCATTTGGAGGCTATCATCTGTAATAAAATGGTGTATCTTTGATACTTGGCAGCAGGTCACAACAAACGGTATATTAAGGTTTTTTTATGAGGTGATAATTCCAATTGAATTTAAAAGTAAAAAAAAAAAAAGTAGATAAAAAGGAAAACTACGAACGAAAGCTATTCAAAGATCATCCTTTGGCATGAACGCGACCTCGAATAGCCGTGGAACTGAACCCTAAACAAAACGGCAGCACTGTAGCCAGCAGATTGCTGACTTCAATCTTGAAATTCGCGATTATCTAATCCACTTCTAAACGCTTTTCAACCATCGGATCAGCATATTTTCCTTATTTATTGTCACAACATCTGAATTGACTTCAAAAGATGGACAACTCGGTAGTTGTTGATGGTACTGCAGAGATTCAATCTGTTGGAATGTCCACCTCAGTACCCCTCTCTTTCAATGCTGTCCACTCTTGAGATCCTGTGTAGAAACCCAGTAGATGATTAAGACCAAGAGTACAGATGCAAATCCATATGTGGGGATTGGAGAGAAGCAAAGCAAGAACAGAGAGCTATACATACTTGTTTTATGGTTCTCAGCAACTACCATCAGCCGACGTTGCAGGACACATGCCATGAAAAGGAAAATAGAGCACATACCAAACATGATGGTAATAGGGAGTGCATTCACCTACAACGTGCCCGATAAACATAAGACATTATTTGTAGGATAAAATGACAGACAGCAAAAAAACCGTAAAAGTAGATATTGAAAAGCTCTTGTTAAGAGAGGACCCAAGCAAGCAACTTCCCATACATTTAAAATGAACATTAGAATTTGATTAGAATGCATTAATATAAAATACACTGGATCACAGAAAAAACATATCTGAAAAGGCAGGAAATCCTTACATTGTAAAGAACAATGCAGACGAAAATGTTAAGGGGGATACGGAAGAAGTTCATGATTGTACTCCTTGCCTCCTCAGGGATGTACTGGGATCTCATTTTCATAATAGATGGCCAGAATATCCCAACACATGCCTCGAAGATACAGAAGCCAAATAGTTGGATAGAACCTGAAAATGAGATGCTTCCACCTTTCTGCCCCACAGGTACGACAAAGTACTGTTCAATGTATCAGAGACCTCAGTTAAACTTGCAAAAGGCAGTTGAGTATCAAAACAAATAGAGTGGAGGCAGGGTGAGTGGCTTACGGTAGTGAGAACAGGAAGAAGCAGAGTGAATGCCGACATTAAAAAGACAAGCTGCATGTAGCTTTCAACTTTAAGTGTCACTCGTGCCATCAGTCTTGATGCGACAGAACTACCCAACATAGAAGACAGCATAAAGGTCGCAAAGATAAAACCATGAGGAATTTCCTCATCATTTGGGCTCAAAGCAGGTGTCCACAGGAACACAAAAGTATACATAGAACCTTCGAATAGTGACTGAATCGCACCCAGCAAAGCAATTTTCTCATCTACATGAAAAAGTAACAAAATTGTGCTTATGGATGGCTGAGAAGAAAGAAATTTACTTTGTAACCAAAGAACATTTTACCAGAAGCAATGGCTACTGCAGCACCCCTGAATTGGGTAAGCAGATCCTTGCTATCAGAAGGATCTCCATAATTTTCGGTCCACGATGAAAAGATGATTGCCATTCCAATAGCAAGAAAGCAGGCTGCTGCATCAAAGGGAGCAACAGGACCAAAACCCAAGTTGTCCGCCAAGAGATTTGCAAATAATCCAGACACAATAGCAACTAGACCATTGCCAAGGAATATAGCTTTTGAGAAGGTAATAGACAGCCACTGTGGCTCAAAACCCCTCTGCATAAGATAACAATAGCTCTCATCGAAATTAGATCAAATTGATTTAAAGGTACAAGTAATCATTGGTCATTAAAGACTGAGTGCATATAGAAGAAGAAATTCGAAAGAAAGCTCAGTATTTACTCCGTAGAAAACATATGCTCGGAACTCGGAAAGAAACGTGATCCTTGATCTAATTCACGTAAAAAGCTACAAAACTCGTATGTGGTTGTGGCACTACATACTGAAGAAGTTACATCTATGACCTCTCTTAATCAGATCACAAAAGCCAACCAATTAGCAAAATTTATATTCATTTTCAGACATTAAACACCGACAATAAATGGTCATCACCTTGTTGTGCTCTGCAACAAGCCATGATTCAAAGGCTGAGAAGAGGAGAGAGGTCGCAATTCCACCCAAAATGCGCCCCAGCATGAGGACCTTGTACTGGCTAGAATGCTTTGTGATGCAGCTCAGTATGTATGTAATGCAGTAAGTGACGCATGCCCTCTTCCTACCCCTGCAGTTCATCAAAACAAATGGCAACAATTTCATACCTTCCCAAGCTTCAAATGTCGGTCCAACCCACAACACAGATCTGCCAGGTCGAAACTCTTACTGTTTGTCGGCCAGTGAACCAACGATGGTGCCAAAGAGCATAGAAGATCCAAATCCAGCGATGAAGAGCCTTCCAATGTCACCCTTGTCGAAACCATATTGGCTATACAGGTAGTACACATAAGGTCCCTGCAACCAATCACCGGCTTTCGCAGCCAAATTCATCCAACGATTAGACTTGAAAAACGACACACACAATGAAGTACTAATTTCCTAGCAAAATAGTGTTCTCACACCATTCGTTCTCTGTCCAACTAAAAGAGATCTGGTTAAGCGACGTAACAGGCACCGGATCCAAAAACCACGACATTCAATTAACTCATGCGATCTACCATCGACACAGCAAATCAACGCAAAAACCAAGAGATCAAGCAATGAAGAAGTCGAGTAAAACCAACCATACACGATCTTAACAATCCTAAGATCAATCCAGATTGATCAAATCTAGGCGTCATCCCCACACCTCACCAATGAACCCACCTATCAAGACGCGCCTAATCCCTGGCCAACTCGGATTCAGATCTAGATCCGGAAACACAGCAAATAGTATCAACGCCCGTAGATTGCATGGCCACGAAGGAGAGCGAGTAAAATCGGAACGTGACGAACAGAAACACGCCAGAAAAACCGAAATGGGGGCAGCGGACGTGGTCAGGAACCAAAACAAACGGTGAGGAACGCGACCTACCCATCATGAGGGAGTAGACGACGAGGTAGTTGTTCTTGAAGGAATTGAAGACGGAGGAGGTGCTGATCCGGTCCTTGCTGGTCTTGCTCAGCTCCAACCCCGCCACCACCAGCGAAAGACCCCCGAACACCAGGTAGTAGAAAACCTCCATTGCGATCTCTGCACCGACACCAGAAGCAGTGGAAGCGAAGGACGAAGGGCACTGCCTTCGGTGTTGCCCCTCCTCGCCCCCTCGCCCTCCTTTCCTGTAATCGCAGCAATACAGACAGGCGCTTTTATCATTATGGTCCTCGATAAGCAGATTGCTTTCGGGAACAATATCAAAAATATTTTCCATCGGTAAAAATTTCTTTTTTTTTCTTGTACGATAATAATAATATTAAACTTATTATAAATAAACAATATATACAAATTTTATAATATATATAACAGTTCAATTCACGGGAAGAGCTTTAACTTGTTCCGTGAGTTTGATGAGGTTTGAATCGGAAGCGGTAAAAAAAAAAAAATTAGAATTATATAATAATTAATATAGTAAAAATTTATATATTAAAATTTATGTGATGATATATAATAATATATGAAAATTTATATAAAATAAAAGTTAAGATTCAAAATATAGTTTTCAAATAAAACTTAAATGTAGCTTATATGTATAAGTGGAGTAATCTTATGGTCACTTTCCCGTAAGGTACATCATATTTATTTGTTTGTTTGTTAATCATGAAATTTTAATACTTTTAAAACGAGTGGTTGATGTAATAAATTTATAATGATAAAAATATTATTGTACAAAAATTTAAATGATTTCTTCACTGTAGTTTTACCAGCAGTTTTTTTTTTTGATTTTTTAATTTTATCGTCTCAGATTTTGATTTTATTTTAGAAGGCAAAAGACTCTTTTCCTTTATTAAAGTCAAGTGTGAAGGTTCAACAGGTAACTAGACGTCATCTTGTCATTTATTAAATATTTCATCAATTTTAATAATTTACGTATAAATTGTTGGAGTTTTGTAAACAAATGACGTTAAAGAGGAATATTTCTTTTATTAGTAATATGTTTGTGTCTTTTAGAAATTAATGAAAAGAAAATTTTAAATTTTTATTATTATTGAAATATTAAAAATTTAGAAAAAAAATTTTATGGGATTATTTGTACACTTTATAAAAATTTATATTTAATTTTTTTAAAATTAAAAATAATTTAAATTTTTAACATTTTAATAATAATAAAAATTTCAGAATTTCTTTTTTATTTATTTTCAATAAACATAAACTCCCTAGATGTTAAATCGAATTACTTTTTTCAACAAACACATTTGTTTCAAAGAAAGTAAAATAATTTACGTGTATTGTAATTTACAGTAAGTTACTCTCACAGACTAAAACACTTAGCCACACAATTGAAGATGGAATTTCCATGAAATTTTACAATTTTAGTGTTTAATTTCTTTGGAATTTTTATAAATTTTATCTTATTAAAAGTAATATAAAGAATTCAACTTTACCCCATCATTTTCAAAGTAAAACTATTTTTAAAATTACACATTTGCACTTATGAACTCATTGTTAAAGTATTCTATATAACATAAGAACATGTGTAAACCTAGCTTTAATATCATATAGATTTTATATTATTAAAACTAATTACCTTGTAGGAAATTACTTATAAGCTATATAAAAGTTTTAATTTTATTTATTATTTTTGATGTGATATTATTTTTCTCAATATTTTCAATTTAAATTCAATAAGATTTTGTAAAAGGTCTACCATCTCAGTAAAAAATATTGTATGCATTCTTACCCACTTTTGTTGACTTTAATAATCCAAGTTTTTATATTGAAACTCCTATTTTGTTGACCTCTTAAAGTTTTGTATTTTTTGGTATTGTTAATGAGTAGTTTTTTTAATTTTTAAAAATATTTTTAACGTTACTGTTACTGTATAAATTTTTATCACTTTAATTATTATACAATTTTAATTCTTTTCAAAAAATTAATTTTAACTTTAACTTTACCTAATTTTCAAAGTTGAAAAAGTTTCATGAAAATCAAACGTATTCCGACAATAATACGTATTTCCAATTTATTTATTTTTTTATCACAACGTTGCAGAATTGTGGGGGCATGTTGACGGTCAACAAATTGTGAAATTAGACATAACCTGTCTTTTTTTATCGATGATTCTAAATTCATCAAAATTCAAAATTTATTACTTTTATTATTAAGATTTCAAATTGTATTTAAATTATCATTATCAGTAAAAATAAATTCTTAAAAAAAGTCTTTTAACCAAGGAGAGCGGAACAAACAAGGTGTGGTGTTTAAACATTGAAAACGAAGCAAAAATAATAACAAAATAAGATAGGCATTTTTTTATGATTTCTGTCGTAATAAAAATCACTCTTAATATTATAATGATATAAAAAAAATTAATATAATTTTTTCATATTTCTTATTAAAAAATAAAATTTAAATATTAAAAATTATATTTTTAATATATTTTTTCATATTTTTTAACGTTATCTATTTCGTCGAGAAATAAAAAAATTAAAATAATTATTATCTATTTATTTTTAAAAACAGAAAAAGCTACTATTTTCACTTACAACGATAAAAAAGTTCATGTCAAACGTAACCATTGGTTGTTATTAGTTTCGTTTATAATAAATAAATAAACGAATGCGTAAAGATATTTTGGACCTGTCTCCTGTGTTCTTCAAAAAAAAAAAAAAAAAAAAAAAAATTTTAGCAAACAGAAATTCCGAAATTTTGTATATATTAGTACATAATTCAGAAATTCGAGATAATTTATTTAGTCATATCAAAGAAAATTAAAATTATCCAGAATATTAGTTTGTGATGGTGTAGACCAAATCAAGAAATAATATTATAATAGCCGGAATAAGTAAAAAAGTCGTAACGTACATGTGATTAGATGAAATGTCGCGGTCGGCTTGACCGGCGGATCGCACCTGTGGAATTTCTCAGGGCCGTGGCCTCAATTTCTCGGAACTCACGTGCGCGGCGGCCGAACTTCGACTCGTCGGCATTTGACCAGTTTGTTAACAAAGCACAATGTAACACGGTGAGATAGTAAATTTTTTACGTGAAATATATGATTCCTAAGGTAATCGATTATTCGAAGTCTTCGGATTTTTATTGGATTTTTTAACGTATTCTTTGCTTTTATTTTTTTTTAATATATCTTTATTTTTTTTACTGTATGTTACAATAATTTATAATAATATATATCAAATAATTTTAATATTTTATGTTAAAAAATTATACTAAAATACTTACATTTTAAATCATATAATTCTACACTTATATTATAAATCATATGTTAAAAAACGTAAACTTTAATTCATCTAATTCTACGTCTTAAACAAATACATCTTAAGTTTATTTATATGTTTGTTACTGTATATCTCTATTTTTTCCTATACATTACAGTAATCTATGGTACATACATCAAACAACTTTAACACTTTACACAAAAAAGTAAATATCAAAATACTTACATCACCAAACGGTAAACTTCACCTCATTTAATTCTACAGAAATTAGTTAGGGTGATGTTCCGATTTTTTAAGAAATTTTACAATTAATGATGTAAATATTTTGATATGATTTTTTAGTTTAAAATTTTAAAGTTATTTGATAAATGTTATCATATATCGTTACAATGTATAATGAAAAATTGATGTATATGGTAAAAAAAACTCTTAAATAAATAATGCCTTTATTTGCCTTAACTTTGAATGTTTCAATTTTAATTTAATATAAATTTTTATACATTATTATTATATAATTTATTATATAATTTTAATATTTTTATGTTTAATATTAAAATTAATGTTAAAATAAGTAAAATTAAAAACAAATGCATCATTAATTATCTTGTTTTGTTGCCGATGGATTTCAGGCGGCGTCCCTGGTCCTCCAGGCCACGCGTTTGACGTAATTTTTTGAAATCTCGGCGCATACTCGTAACTCGCCTTGGTTGTCTATTAAAAGATTGAATTTATTTGGTCTAATCTTTTAATTTTTTACTTTTAAGAGTACGATTGTAAATTTTTTTTTTAAAAAAGTGAAATTTAAAAAAAAAAAAAATTATAAGAGTCATTTGTGTATTTAATGAAAAATTTTAAAAATTTACATTTTCACTTTATTTAATTGCGTACGTACGAGAAATCAAAGAAAATTTTTATATAAATTTTACTTATATAGTTAATAACTTAAAAAAATAAGTTTAAATATTTAAAATTAAATATTCAATTGCAAAGGTAGAGAACGATTTTCATGATTTTTGTGATATTTAATAAGTAAAACAAACCTTCAATCAGATTTTTATAATTTTTTACCTTACGAAGAATGGTTGCGATGGATGAACTTTTATAATAGACGATCGATTACGGTAGATGAACAATAAATGTGGATGAACGACAAGCAGACGAGCGACGAAGATAAAGGTAGATAAGTGGTTGCGATGGTCATAAGCACGAGCTTCGATGATCACAAGTGTGAGATTTAACAGTTGAGAGCGTAAGCTGTAATCACAAACATGAGTACAATAACTTTAATTTTTCTGAGAAAGATGAAAATTTTAAGGGAAGGAGGGGGTAAATGGGAAAATAATTTTTTTATATCATTGAAAATTTTTCAAATTTTTTTGAAATTTTCGGTCTACACGAATAACTAAAAATTAAGAAAATTTTCGTAATTTTCGGTGTTTACACGAACCCCTCCTAAATATTAAAGTAGATAGATGTATAGATAAATACAGTTATGATCTACAACATCGATGGTTATAAGTGACTAATTTTGGTTAATTTTAAAAATTTTATTATCTTAATTATTATACCGATTTAAAAATTAATTTTAATTTTTGAAATTGATCGAAGCTAACTTTAACGAGGTCACAGTAAACGTTAGTCACTATAAATAACTATTTAACTTGACTCGAGACTTCGAATTATTTTTCTGAATTCTGGTCGAAATCAACGTTTATATACCCAAATGAGTGGCGCATTGTTGAATCGGTTTTTCTATTAGACGATTTATCGATGTCGGGTCCCATGTAGCAGTGTTTTGAATATAACATTTGTTATGTTCATTAAAACGTAATTTTTTTTTAATTTTCATAAAACTTAGGTAGAGATTTGCGTACCTGTAAGATTGATTATAATGATTGTTGATTTTTGTTATTTCACTGCCTTCCCTGCTTCTTCCTGACAAGTCCCCTCCAACCGCAGCCGCTTCTCCCCCTCTATTTGTCGCAAAAGTAGCCCGAAGATTCTTTTATTTCTTTATCGATTAATATACCAATGCTCAACCAATTAATAAATATATCATTCCATCTCACACCCACTTCTTTGTAACCTACCATCATCAACATTCCGAATCTAACCCTACAATTATTGCCGTCTAAGCGCCCATCCACTAAAAAAGTATAATCTTTACAGATCAACTCACCATCTACTGAAAGCTTACCAACCAACCATGATTTCACCGTAAGATTACGAGTACATTTGATAATAAGATGTTTTAATTTTAATAATTGCGAAAAATCAGAATTTAAAATACTTTTACAAATAATATTAAAATTATATAGTTAATTGTAAAATAAAAGTTATATATAAAATTTGTATGATAATAATAATATATAAGAGTTTACAAGGAACAGAAACTTTGCATTTCCAAATACACCGTATGCTGCATTCGACAACATAGAGTCCATTTCAACGATGTACAAGCTTCTTAACTATAGAAAAACAAAATATATACATAAGCTACACTTTTTCAGTATAAACGCTAGAGGAAATTGATGGATTTTAACTAGAACTGGAGGCAGCTAATTTTCTCGTGCGGTGTTTCAGGAAAGATCGTATGTGTCTCCAGATGGAGAGGTTGGAACCAAAGACGTGAACCTTGACCACTTTACGAGAGCCTTCTCTCACGAATTCGACATCTCTGGAGATGTCATATTGAAGGCAATCGGAATTTTCGATGAGTGGCAATGAAACCATGCCATTGGATTCAAGGTTATCTACCCATCCACGTATTAAAAAGTTTATCACCTGCAAAACAATTGCAAAAGGTTCAGATTTCATCCGAGCATGAGAAAGCACCGTCTCCCTGCAACAAGTTAAACAAGATCGAGAGCACATGAACTGATGTAATGCTATGACAATTAATGTCAGATCATTTGTTGGTGTTGGCGTCAATTTTAATATATGTGAAATTCGTGCCCAATTTAGAAGAGAAGTGCTAAACTAAAGAGATTCCATAAGAGAAGTGCCAAAAATCTGACTGTTTGCCTTGAAGACCTCCTACGTTCACACTGTCATAATTATTGTAGCATGTCGAGTACTTTATAGGAACCCTTCTATCAACATTTCCGTAGTGTGTCCAACTACGTGCTGTCTGACTGCTTGAGCACATTCATGTCATATTCTACTTCAGGAGTTCCCTCTAGTGTTTTGAATTTAATTATGTGTGTTGACATTTGTTCCATTCCATTCAAGGGATTCTTCTGGTGCTTCTGATTCAAGTAAGTGATTGGGTAATTAATTTGTCTTTTTTGAAGAACTCACATTTGTTTAATTCCAATTGCCTCAAATTATTTTGGGGGATGGAAAAGCTAAAGTTAAATTAACGTTTTTTGAGTATGATAAATGAAAGATTATCAACGGTAACATAGGTATCTAACAAATGACATAAATCTATCACAACCGTTGAAATTTTCAGTAAAGGAGATATTTAATACCTCAGGGACTTCGTCATGAGGGCAATGACCAGCAGGGCTGATCTCGTAGTAAGGAGCCTCTGGCACTTGCTGTTTCACCTTGAGACCCCAAATAGTCTTGACCCAAGGATCTTCTTTACCATACATGAGGCAGATTGGCACATCTTGTAATTTGCATCTGTAAAAAACAATTGCAGGAAATGCCATAATGAGAAAAATGATCATAGAAAATGGGCAGCACAAAGTTGAAACAATGTGTTCATAGTGTTTAGGGTAGCAAAAATCACCTGGCCAATGATTCCCTGAAGGATAATTGTGCCTTTGGTGCAAACATAATGGACGCAAATGATGCCGGTGCTGCTGGGTGTCGTGTAGTTTCAACTATATCAGTGAACACAGAATCAACTTTTGTTGAATGATCAGCATAAACTTGTTTCAGCACCTCATTTATACTCCTGGGATCACTTATCTTTTCCCATCTAAATAATCAAAAAAAGAGATGACTTAGGTTCTTGCACGTTTGTTACTCTTTTATCAGAATCCCAGCTTGGGATTGTGGGGGGGGGTGTGGGGGTGAATCAAGCAAAGTTAAAAGAAATGAATACTGTTAGAAATAAAAGTAGAAATTCTATTCTCAACAATTGGAAAAAATGGAACGAAAACTAAGAGTTTATGGCTTATCAGTTGTCAGCACCCACGAGAAAGAAATGTACTCTTTACAGTGATTAAAATTTGCACGTACACTAATTCAGTAAGCTTCTTCACGTTAGCTGGCAAAGGAAATGTTCCAGACCAAGGGAAGAGCTTGGCCCATCTAGGTGATATGGTAGGATTAGGAAGAAACCCCCAAAAAGGAGTGGCATTGAGAAGTGTAACACCCTTTACCAGATCTGGGTTGCAGGCTGCAAAATATAGGGCTACAAATCCTCCAAGTGAGTTGCCAACGATATAAACGGGTTCACCAACAACCTGCAGAAAAACAGAGCAGGTGAACTTCTTTCCATACCTAAATTTTGAGATAGGTAATGTTATGTATCTTTAACAGAGCTGTATATGATTTTGAAATAAAACTTGAAATTTAAGATTTTTTAATTTCAACAGAAGTGTATAAGCAAATATATATCTGAACACAACCTATGATCAAAGAACATCTATGATGGCACAAAAAACACAACCAACATTTGTTAGAATAGTCTTGTATCATAATGAAGGAGATTGGATTTATATAAAGATAAAATATTGGATAGGTTGTTAAAATATTTAAAGTGGATCTATCCACTTGTGTTTCTGAGTTGGATAGGCTGTTAAAATGGTCTTATTCAATATGTTAAATTTTTTTTAATATCAATTGAGTCAAAGTCAATTCAATTTAGAAACACAGGCAAAAGTCAACTAGATTACTGTATGTGGTTTGAATTAAAACTTGAGCCTAAGAAATAGGTCATGAAAATTTTGATAAAAGTAGTTGATAAAAAGACAAGATAGAGAAAATATGTGTGAGAATTAGATCAATTAGTTATGTAATATGTAAATTTTTTAAAAAAAGTTGGGGAAAATTTAGAGAAAGGGAGAAGACGTAGGTAGAATGAAATCAAACTAATTGATACATGGTTTTTTAGGAAACGTAACAATGGTGAAGTTAGAAATTTTCTGCTATACGGGGCAATGTTAAAAACATCAAAATATTATTTTAGGTGACAATGAAATAAATTCATTAGATATAAATCATTCTATTGATTGTTTTAAGAGTAAAATTTATTGAACAGTTGATTTTACAGAAACATTTTTTTCATGAATACCTTGAAGTCACATGAAGTACAGTCAAAAATATAAGTATGAGAGTAATAATATAACAATGCATAATCAAACACAAAGTTCATGACCCTCCACTTCAGAGTAAAAATAAAGACAGCAATGTCTTGGTTAATTTCGGCAAAAACTTTAAAGTAGTTAGTCAATTTGTGCCAAAATTCAATTTTAAGATGGATACTTTTTAATATTATTGTTTTCTTTTAACATTTAATGACCAAAATTTTAAAATCAGTGGTGAATATTTGGGCATTTAGACCAAGAATTAATAATTATTTAGTACAAGTAAAAGTTTTATGATGAATGTATAGATATGTAATATTAACAATATTTATATAGGTAATTACCTCCTCTGTTGTGTTTGATTGCAAAAAAAGTTTCCATCGACTATATTACGTGTATATACTTATGGGAAGATTAAGCCATATAAATTCAATTATTTGGGAAATCAAAGGGAGAAGACAAAGTCCTTGGAAAGAGCCAACAAGATTTTAACAATCCATAACATTAGAAAAATATTTGTTTTGCATTTAAGATATCTTTGATTTTTAAGAAATTCAATTTCAATTAGTGTTGAATTCTAAAAATAGGAATAAAATATTTTATGTTTGATTTTATTCTTGATTTTATGAAGGCTGATCTCTACACATCCAGTTTCAAATCTAAATAAAAGAGGAGTGTTAGTGTTAGATAGACAGTTAACAGTCAAAGCTTTGTAAATACGAATCATTGAGATAATTTGTTGGTATCTAACCCTCTTGGCGATGTGTTACTTAAGACCCAAGTGTAACGAAAGAAAAACAAGAGGAAAGCATTAAACATCTCAGGTATAATGTTCTTAGGCTAGTGATTATACATTGCAAAGGTGACCTCTAATGAAATTATCCGGAAAAAAGCACTGATGAAGAGCATATCAAGAATCATTGAAAATGATGAAAGGATGTGATCCACAGAAGTCAAAATTTGAATTGTAAATCAGGATGTGTGAGAACACAGAGGTGCACGAATATACAAGATAAACAAATTCCACATCCAGGGAAAAATCAAACATGGTGTGCACATGATGCCACTAAAGAAAGAAGCAATGGTAACAAAATAAAATCTGTTGCATGTACCTTATCTATGAAATTGAGGACTTGATCTCTCCATAAGTCCATAGAATATACTAGCCCTTCTGCCCAAGGTTCCGGTTGCTCACCAAACCCCCAAAGCATTTCATTCCCTTCCAAAGCATTTCCCTCCATTCCAGACACAGTTGGATCTGCAGAAGGTAATGATTTGCCTTGGCCTAGGAAATCCAAAGCCCAGACCCTGTAGTCTCGTCCAAGATCCTTCAATTGCTTCTTGTAATGAAAGGACCCAACCCCAAAACCAGGAAGAAATAGTAAAGCTGGGGCATTGGCATTCTCCATCCCAGCTTTCTCATAGTGGATGTTAAACTTTGGCTTCCACTCCCAAAAACTACTGGTTGGCAAACCAAGGTCTCCAAGAGGTTCATTGGGTAAACTGGGGATTACCACCTTCGGAAGAACATTGTCTTTAGCTGACACACCTGTAAGACCGATTTCTCCATCTGATATGTAAGAACAACATATCCCCGTTGGTTTCGAAGATCTGTATCTGTTCTGTGGCCCAAAATGAAAATTCCATTTGAAGCTTGTACCAATACATAAAAGCCCAACTTTATGTTTGGGGAGAAAATTGTTGGTTTGCCTAGGATCCAAGGTTCTGTCTGATTGTCTCTTCTGACTACCAGATATGGTCTGGAAGGATAATGAAGAAAAGCTGGATGAGAGCAATTCCATCTCTTCCAAAAGAATTTCTCTGCAAAAAATACAAAACAAAACATAATGAATAGCATAATTGCATGAAATATACTATTCCTTACATTAAAAAATGATAATTTGTCCAAAACTCTCACCCTCCCTCCCACACAAGTAGTATGAAGATATACTTAAATTTTTAAAAAAAATGCACAAAAGGTTTCGAAATTCCAGTCATCGTGGATAACTTCAGTAATCCCTAAAGAATAAAACATTTTTCAATCATATTTGGGTTTTGATGCGAATCGTCACATGAAATCCCTGCGATAAAATATATGTGTGTGTCTCTCCCTTGGCAGAACAGAGGATTTGGTTAATTTTGAGGAGTCTACGGATAATTGTCGACAATTAAAACAGTTGCTGCGGCATGACACGGGAGAGCAGGAAAGGAAAGACATTCTAAATGAACATTGTGTTCCGGTTTCTAAAAAAAAACAAACAATGTGGCCTCATCAGTACTCCATACATAGGTCAGGAAAGGGCATGCAGATATCACGCGGAAAATAGCAGGACAACATGTTTCGATAAATTCCCATGCCAAATTAAAGATTTCCATGAGAATTTCTACTGGAGTAAAACGAAGATTAGGATTGAGATGCGCATACCTCTCGAACAGGGGGGGAAAAAAAGAAAAATCGAGGTAAGAGAAGCCGTCCCCCGTGAAATTGGGGGAAGAAGATCAAAAGTCAGCTGGCTTCTGCTTCCGACGGACGCTTTATATGCATCTGGTGGAGACGGAACGGACGGGAAGGCGCGGAAGGCCGATGGACGGATGTCACGGGTCCGTGATTTCCATCGGACGGTTCGAAATCGACGGCGAGTTGAGTGTGGTCTGTATCTGGAGCCAGAAGCGGTACGGGTGTCGTGCACGGAACCAGAGGCGGTCGGGTCCACGTCCTCACGTTCGGTTTAAGGTCTTTGTTTAGTTGAGTTTTTCGTTATACACTTTATTTTTTTACTATATATTATAACGTAATATTTATTAAATTATTTTAATATTTTATATTAAAAATTATAAAAAATATTTATCTCTATAATTTCTTAAAAACGTATATATATGATCTTACTTATTCTACCTTTACAATAAATACACTTTTAAAATATATTATTATTATCGTATAAATTTTAATATATAATTTTGACAGTATAACTATAATTTTATTAAAAAAATTAATTTTAACTTTAATTTTATATGAAATAAAATTTTTTATCTTTAAATATATCCTTCGGATGTCTTTATCTAAGCAGTAAAACAAATGACATGAGGTTTATAATTTTCTAAACAACACATTATTTGATATAATTTTTTAATATAAAATATTAAAATTATTTAATAAATATTATCATAGTACTACTGGAAAAAATAAAAATACATAATAATTACACTTAAATAAACAAACATCTTAAATTCTCTTAAAAAAAGACAATTATTATAATAATAAGAAAGAAAATTCATGTTTAACAAAATGACGTAAAAATTCTTCTCTCCTGTTATTGTTAGGTTTGAATAGTCATATAAAGGTTTAACAAGCCAGAGAAAAAACACGAAAGTTACAAAAATTCAAAATCAAATGTTAAAATCAGGAGAACCGTCGAATCCTTTACAAAATATATGAGATAAAAATATTTAAAATTGAAATCAAACAACAAAAAACTCAAAACACCCAAGCGAAAATAATAAAAGATGGTCTTGAAGAAAATGGCAAGAGTTTCCATATTTTGATGGATGGACGTGGATGAAGATAGAAAATAGGATTTTTTGATTTTCACCCTCTTGAGATACTTGTAAAATCTGTTATTTTGTTAATATAGTTCAACTTTAACTTTAACTTTAATAATTATATAAAGTTAGAATTAAGTGTAATTTTATAAATAATTATAAAACTACATAGTAAATTTTGAAGTGAGAGTTTCTGTATAAGAATTTGTGTGTTAATAATGGTATATAAAAATTTGTACAGAAAGTTGAAGTTAAAATTAGATTAATAAACATGATCTTGTACAGTAAGTTGACCACTTCTTTAGTCATTTATATTAATAACTCTTGGTTTTTTATTGATTTCAGTATACAAATTATAAAAATGATGTATTAGATTTTAGATATTCAATCACAGTACTTTTGATAACAAGCAATTTCAGTTATCAACAAACTTCTATATATTATTAGAAGGCACGAGTTCTGTAGGCACATACAGAAGTGACTTCTGTAGGCGTCCGTCGATCGTGACATCGATGGGTGAAATTTAAAAACTTAAAAGTTACTCTCTCTCGTGCAAGTGAAATTTAAAAACACTTTCTCTCTTCACCTAAAAAGACATGTGTACTTTCTCACCCTTAATTTTAAAAATTCACTTACGTACGTATATTTCGAACTGTTGTATTAATTAACTTATAAAAATTAATTAATTTTTCATTAATTACGAATACGGTGATTAAATTTGAAAGAAGTTTGTGGATTTTTTTTAAATAATTTGATTTTAATTATGTAGTGTTTAATAAAAGTAATTCAGGGTGGAATTTTATTAACGTAAATATTAGGGTGGATTTTTTTTAAAATAATTCGATTTTAATTATGTAGTGTTTAATAAAAATAATTAAGGGTGGAATTTTTTTAACTTAAATATTAGGGTGAATTTTTTATAAAATAATTCGATTTTAATTATGTAGTGTTTAATTAAAATAATTTAGGGTGGAATTTTTTTTCACTTAAATATTAGGGTGAATTTCTTTTTAAATAATTCGATTTTATTTACTTAAAAAATATTTTCATTAAATATTTAAAAACACTTTATTTTCAATCGATTATTTTCTATGTGTCGTTGTGTTTAATTTCAATTACGATGTGCACTATTCTATGGGGAGTATTCAACTTTTGCATTTCTCAAGGATTTTACGGAACTACCGTTAAAATAAAGACGTGACGCACGGAACTATCGTTTATATAAACGGTAGTTCCGTGGATAAAGAAGTGACGCACGAAACTACCGTTTATGGACCGTAATATTTAACATAAAAAAAATCCATCCTGAAATTTTAAATTCACACGTGATGAGAGAATCAGCGTTTTATGTTAAATGACCGAACGATTGCATTAAAAAATCGACGTTTTAACATTCACACGTGACTTTTTAAGTTAGCCGCGTGTGTTCAAAAGTATACGCCCAATTACTGAACATGACGTGTTAATGTTAAAACGCCAATCTTTTAATGCAATTGTCCGGCCGTTTACCATAAAACGTCGATTCTCTTATCACGTGTGAACTTAAAAGTTCACGTGACATGTAAACTATACCCCTTCAAATATTAAGTTGACGGCCACACTGTACAATGCATGCGACTAACTTAAAAAGTCATGTGTGAATGTTAAAATGCCGGTCTTTTAATACAATCGTTCGACCGTTTACCATAAAACACCGCTTCTCTCATCACGTGTGAATTTAAAATTTCACGTAACATATAAACTATACCCTTTCGAATATTAAGTTGACGGCTACATTGTACAACGCACGCGACTAATTTAAAAAGTCACGTATGAATGTTAAAATGCCGGTCTTTTAATACAATCATTCAGCCGTTTACCATAAAACGCCGCATCTCTCATCACGTGTAAACTTAAAATTTCACGTGACATTTTACAGTGATATTTCACGAACTATATGTATATATAGCAGTTATTTAACTAACTATATCCATTGACATTAGTTCTCCGAACTGTTACAAATATTAAACATATTTAATCTAATAAGTTAAACATTTAAAACACTTAATCGAACATTTGAGTGCTAATTAATTTAGCATTAAGTTAAATATTTAAAACACCGATCTTTTAATGCAATCGTCCGGTCATTTACCATAAAACGCCTATTCTTTCATTACGTGTGAACTTAAAATTTCACGTGACATGTAAACTATACCCCTTCAAATCTTAAGTTGACAGTCACATTGTACAACGCACACAACTAACTTAAAAGGTCACGTGTGAATGTTAAAACGCCGGTCTTTTAATACAATTGTCCGGCCGTTTACCATAAAACGTCGATTCTCTCATCACGTGTGAACTTAAAATTTCACGTGACATTCTACGGTGATATTTCACGAACTATATGCATATGTAGCAGTTATTTAACTAAATATATCCATTCACATTACTTCTCCGAACTGTTCTAAATATTAAACATATTTAATCTATTAAGTTAAATATTTACAACACTTAATCGAACATTCGAGTGGTAATTAATTTAGCATTAACGTAAATATTTAAAACACTTAATGTGGATTATGTTGATGATCACCACATTTTGTGATTATTTAACAAAGTATTGGGATTAGAGAATAATTGGAAGCATTCAGTCAGATAAAATTAAATCACGTATACAAACAACTCAATCACTTGAAATAACAATTAAATCACTTATACAAACAACTCAATCATTTTAAATTACAATTCAATCAGTTATACAAACAAATCAAACACTTATACAAATCATACATTTCAATTACAATTCAATCACTTATACAAATTATACTCTTTAATTACAATTCAATTACTTATACAAACAAATCAATCACTTATACAAATCATACTCTTCAATTATAATTCAATCACTTATACAAACAAATCAATCACTTATACAAATCATACACTTCAATTACAATTCAATCACTTATACAAACAACTCAATCAC
>JAMKPZ010001324.1:0-57242 GCA_024699675.1 Amphibolis antarctica | reverse complement strand
CCCCCCCCCCCCCCCCCCCCCCCCCCCCCCCCCCCCCCCCCCCCCCCCCCCCCCCCCCCCCCCCCCCCCCCCCCCCCCCCCCCCCCCCCCCCCCAGAGGAAGCCATTAAAGCAGAATCATATCATATATTCTACTCGCATTAGCTTTTTTGAATCCTCATCAGATGTGCAATTGCTTGCAAAAAGATATTCGGAGGATATGCCTTTTTTTTCACGGATAAATTAGATTAATTAAATCGACATTACCGTGAACCTATAAAAGTTAGAAAACAATAAAATTAATCTCAAATGGTATCTTTACTAATTGACTAATTGACCTAACAACAATTGTCAAAAATCATAATAGAAGATGAAACTTAGATAAGGTAGCATTTCGATAAAGATCAAAAAGATTAATTAAGTAAGAGATTTCGATAAATTCATCATCATACCTAAAAGATTTTACTCAGAAAGAAGCAACATTAAAAATATACGATGATATCGAGACAATATCCTAACATAATTATGAAAAATTAAATTATTTCTAACAAGCTAAGTATTCAAAAAAAAAGAAAGAATAAAACAGATGGAGTTGATGGTTAAGTTGAATTTTTTTAAAAAAATAACAAGAATACTATGAATATCACTGAAAAATATTTCTCCCAAGTGTGATTTCTATATATTAATTGCAAAAACTGCAGATTAGACTGCCCTACCAGTTTCTTAGGGTGGATATGCTTTTTATGAAGGCTTATCTTCATTCAGTAATTTTTTACGAAAATCTGAAATTTTATTTATTTATAATAAATTTAAGAATAATATTTTTTTAAAAAAAAAATCCACTTCAATAAAAAAAATTTCTATAAATAACCTTCGCAAGTAAATAACATTTTAACACTTACGTAATTTTCATCTTGCGTATATAATTAAAACAGATTTGTCCGTTTTAAATGTAAACATGAAATCCTAAACCTTAAATTTGAAACAATAATGTAAAGCTTGCATTATTAAAGTATTGTTTACTTATCATTTATCACTTTCATTTTTATGATGACATTTTAATTTTTCAATCACTCTTTTCATTATTTTATCATCATACTTTTCAATCACATCAATATTTTTATATTTTAAATAATTATATTTTAAATAATTATATCATTACACAAATACCAATATAACTTAAATTCATCATAACTATATCAAATGTCAATTCATTATCAACTACTAACTCTTTTTGATTGATGAACAAAAAATATTATTCACCTAACATTTATCCTAAAATCACTCTTTACCATTTCAAAAGTAATTTTTTCTTACATGAACGCACCCTAGATCTCAAAAAAACTTGGATTTCACAGCAGATTCCCTCAAAGAGGGATGATTCAGCCTGTCCTGATTGATTTCCTTAAATGAATGTATTTGGCAAATCAACGATCAGGATAAACAAATAAATAAGCATATCTTACAAAGCAAGGCAGCTGCATTCCTGAGCAACAATACACTTCTTTCTTTTTGATTGATTATATTTAAGCTTCTGACATAATTTTTTTCCGGCGTATCTGAACATAAGGATTTAGTGGTGAAATAAAATTCCAATAGTCAGATGTTAAGGAGGAATTTATGCACTTGGAAAGTTTAGGAAATTATAAGAAATGGTAGAAAATTTGACTTATTATTTTCTATCATTCTTATCATTTCTTGTACTTTCAAAATACACAAATAAGTATCATCTAGACTGGACCACAGGCAGAAAGCATGCTAGCTGACTAAAAGGAGCCCCGGCGTTCGTTCCTGCAGCAAAAATGATATAGACTTGCTAGTCAGACACGAAGAAGAACCACTCGTCCACGTCATAATTTTCAAAAGGGAAGCTTCTTTGGTACCAGAGATGCTGCTACTTTCGCAATTCTCTAAAACTAAGTAATGGGTAGGTTGTGAATAGCTAGTTGTAGGCGGCGTGATCTCTGGTTACAGGAGAAATAGTGTCCAATCATATCTCATGTTTTGCACACATGCGTTCTGTATAAAAAACAAGATGTGAGGATACGCCAAACAATATTTTTTGTGCAGCATCTCCAAAGACAATACAACAATTTATTGAAAATTGATAAAATGCTCCTAGTGGTGCCACTAGGAATGATTTCCTGGAAGCATTTAATGTTTTAAGTTTTTTTTATCTTTAAAATTAAAATCTATCTATGTAATTAGTCAATCTATAGTTAATCTATCATACAGTAAAATTTCAAATTAATTTCAGTTACATTCATTGTAATTTTTTCATTTAGAAATCAGGATTGAAATTTAGCAAAAATTGATAAATTTTAAGACATCTAGATTAATGCTCAATATCTATTTAATTTGAGTAAACATTTTTTATTATGGATTGATAATCATCTAATGATAAAGTATATATGATCACTTCTATCACCCATATATTTATGAAATGGAACGAAGATAACACTAGAAAATTTAGCAGTCACCACTTGGAAATGTGGTCTTATATAGAAAATAAAGAATTCAAAGAGCAGTACTTGAAGTTTTCCATAATCAAAGCAGTTTTATTATGTGAATCCAAATCAATTAAATATATTTACTACAGCACAGATGAAGAAGATTGTTAATAAAAGAAAAATCATTATTTCTTTTCTTACTAATGCCTGTGGGTGACGCCCATGGGAGATGGATTCCCAACGTCCTGTACAACCACAGGAAGAATTTACTACTTAAAGAAACGATTGCAGAAAAATAGTTCAGACTCAGATCTTTGTAGTTGAGCTCTTAGAAAACGTTAAGTATTCTTATCAGTTAGAAAACAATGATAAATATCAATCATCAGCACAAGTGTGTTGCCAGAGAGAATGATCATACTCAGATATTCGTAGGCCAAAATCATCGAGGTGCCCCATGCAGACATGCTGACAAATCTGGGCAGCAGTCCTCGATACAGACCTCTCCATCCATCCTCAGCAATCAACTTTTTAACAACAAGTTTTGCAGAATCTTTGTTCCTATGTTCCATCACCTGATTTAAAAAGAAAAATCAGTATAAAGGTCAGCAACTAGAGAGCAATAGAAATACATAAGGTTTTTCTTTTCTGAAGGAAATACAGAAATAAGGTTGATGGTAATCCAATAAATATTCAAGAAAAAAGGACAAACTCAATGCATAAGACTTTCACCAATTTGAGATCCAAGAACAAGTATCCAATACTTGAAACACTACCACCATAAATGATGACTGTTATCTAAGATTTACACTCATGAGCTACAAGTCAAAATGGAATAATCTTACCATTACATGATTATCCTCTTTTATAAATATTAGACAAGAAAGTCTTCAGATGTACCAGTGGCATTTCAATGTCGCTAAGGTGATGCCTAGGTGCCAAGGCATTAGAGACACCCTTGGCAACCCTAGGCACCAAGATGCCTTGACATGTATATCCAAAGTATTCATTTGCAGTCATCATTTGTGCTTTTAGCAATGCCACAATTAACATATGCAGTATGTCTTGATTTATTTTATCAAATGTCTCAAAAGAGATATATGCGATAAGTCAGTGCAAAAAAAGTTCTGTAACATAAGGCTCGTAAGAAACCAATTGTTTGGAGCATAAAAACTCAAAACGCAAGTGATAAAAGTGTAATTATTTCCTTTAATGAGCTCATCAGAGGATAAACCAGACATGGTATAAAGGATTCTGAATGGTTAGCTGTAGAAAAAATAATATAGATTCTTAGCAAATCTGTACCTGTAATCTTGTCTTTATGGTATCTAAAGGTGTTGTAACACAAGACGCTACTGCACCAGCAAATAATCCTCCAGTAGCTTGGACAAGTGGTATGGTCCATTGGCTAGGAATATTGTCCATATTCTCTTTCCCATAACCTAGAAGCCTGCCAAACCAATTAAAGAATATTTAAATGAACTATTTTTAAAGAAACATTTATAGGAACTTGGAATAGAAATACTATAGCTGAATGTGAATTTAGCAACATCTATCTAGAGAAAGTCGTGAATTTGATTGAAATCACAAGAGTAGAACAGGAAAATGGGCTCCATGGAATTTAAACAGGTTTTTGGAAATACCATAATTGAGTTTCTTATGAAATCATTTCCTTTCTTGTGCATAGACACTCACAATCAGAGAAAATTGAATTCCATCCGAATTGATTCAAAGTCACTAACACCCACCTAAGCATTACCTCGGTCCTAGATTAGGCTCCAAGGCATGATAATAAGGTTAGGTGTTTTGGCATCTAGCAATATCTTAATTTTTCTGATTTTTTATTTTGTGCATTCAAAACTCTCATTGTAATTTAATTTTTTTATTTACAATTTTCTAGTATAAAGTTGAGACTATATAACCATTAAAAATTGCATATAATCATATAATATGTAGAGAAAAGTCTTTTTTTAATTTCCTTATAGTTCCTAGATGTTGCTTGGGCAACAACATAGGCATCCAAGGCACCCCATATTAGTGCCAAAGTGCTTTGGCCCCTTCTAACTGTGAGGTACACAAGCTTTCCATAACTAACAGTGGGAAACAATGCATCAAACAAAACTAGTCTACAACTGTTGTGAATTGAAAAAGTATATATATTAAGATACTTACTTCCAAATAATTCGTTGACTAGATCCATAGCTTGCCCACCATACTGCACTTGAAGGAGAGTAGGTCATAACTGATAAGCTAAATCCTCTGTACAATCCACGCATTCCATCAACTTTGATAATTTTTCTAGCAACATCAATCCCACCATTGTAATTTGCATAACCAGAATATCCTTGTACCATCAACTTTTGGCTAACCTAACCAGATTGATCTCATTCAGGGAAGAAAACAAACGAAATTGTGTTTTTCATTTGCCTGATGCCTACATAAGGTGACAATGACAGCAAAAGCATGTTCGTGAAGTTTTGACTTAATTTAGAGATGTGTTCTGTAGGGAAGCATAATCAAAGAAAGGGATGCTCATTTAAATTGAGGAATTATCTGGTACATTTAATAACATTTTTGTTTTATTTTTTATTTTTTATTTTTTATTTTTTATCTTTATGCTATTTATTCTATTTAAGTTCATTTGAAATTTTCAAGATTTCTCAGTTCAGTTTTCTATTTTAAAGTTTTACATGGTTAGGGAAATTTTAGTTTTTTTTCCTGTTACTGTTAATGATGGAATGGTAATCTGCACAGACAAAGGTTTAGACTGTATCAATAATCTGCATATGTAAATTTTTAACTATGAGCTTTTATCTTCGTGATAGATTCTTTTTACCTTCTTTCTGTTGTCTTTATAGTAACTTTTCAATCATTGATTTTTTGAATAGCTAATCATCGACTTCATTTAGTGCCTTGTAAAAGGGTAGCAGTTCAAAGTATCAAAAGACTTGGATAACTCAATATGTTGAAAATGAGTCTAAATAATGTTGATGGTGTGTCTGCTCAATCAAGCTAAAATACAAAATAAGGAACTAACCATAAATGATTAGAGACTCATGGTCATCAGATTCATGCAAAATGTCATGTATCAATTGGTATGTGTGATTTATAGGAATTTAGAAGATTTGTATGGATTCCAGAAAAATAAGGGTTTCTTGATTTGAGGAATCATTGTGGTAGGTGAGATTTTCACATTCTCCACATGATGTGTCACAAATTTTGGGATCTGAAAGAGGCATGGAACTCCAATATCCAATTAAAAATCAGCAAAAATTATCTCCAATTGATTTCCTCAATGCATGTAAGAAAAAAAAACTCCTTTATGCAAAAGTAGGACTAAATTAATCATTACCGGGGACGAAGATGCACATATATTTTTTAAGTTATTTATAAAATTATTGCATTTGTTTAATATGTTAAATTATCAAATACATATAATACAATTTTTTTTGAGATGTTACTTACACTTTTTAAATTTTGTGATAGACATTAAAAAGAGGCCGTATACACCAAACAAGTGTAAAAATAACAAAACAAGGAATATTGTGGATTTGATAATTACATTCTGAAAAGTACAGCATGGATCCAATTAACAACATAACGCGCATGACCCTTAATAAGGAGATTCAAATAATTTTTGAAGGAGGGTTCTACATTGCAATGATTTACAGGAATATGCAAAAGAAAAGAGAAAATTATATTTAAGTTGGTGATGAATATGATCCAAAACATTTCCTTAAAGATGAGACAAAAATTCTGATTCATGGATTCAGATAGATTTTATCAATGATTACTGTGAAACTGTTGATTGAAATTCCGCCATTACCATGATAATTCGATTTTTTGAATTACAAAAACATGAACAAGAATTTGTAAGGACAACTCCAGTCCAAAATGGTTGAATGGTGAACATTCATTGTTGACCTTGTATTTTGATGAATGAACTCATAAGGATAATGATGCTTTTTATGTTAAATTTCTGTTTATGTATTTAAGCTCTCTCATTTCCAGTTTCGTGGCCAACTAGTCACATGCACATCTCCAACCATCAACTTGTAGTTGGTAGCATGTATTTTTGCTTTCAGCTCGCTTTCTTGCTGGAATGTGACAACTTTAGACTCTTAGGCCCTGTTCGATGACCTTAGAGTTGAGTTCCAGGTACTATGCAATTTTGAATCTCTATTGTAATTTACCAAACATAAATAACTCTCTACAATAATTTTTTTTAAAAAAAGTTAAAACTTAAAAATATTATAATATTGTAAAAAATATTAGTTTTGTTGCAATAAAAAGGTGTGTAATTTTTTATACATTGTAAAAAATATTGACATCATAAAAAATATTCTCGTTGTAATAAAAAGTGTATAATTTTTATAATATTGTAATTGTTCTGTTGTAAAAATGATAAAAAAATTTCAAAAAATTTAAGACATTTTTAAAAAAATGTTATTAACATTGGTAACAAATTTGACATTTTTGTAATGTTGTAAGAATTATTGTAATATTGTAAAAAATGATACAATGTTCTTAAAAGATGTTATTTTCGTTGTAACAAAGAAGAGTATAATTTTTTGTAACATTATAAAAAATAATTATTGACATTGAATGTTGAAAAGTCAAAAAAGTTTATCATTTTTTGTAACATTATAAGATTTGTCGTAAATAAAAAATATTCTAATAAAAAAATGTGTATTTTTTGTAACGTTGTAAAAAAAATTATTGACATCTGAAAGCAAAAAAAAGTTTATTATTTTTTATAATATTGTAAGATTTGTTGTAATATTGTAAAAAATGTTCTTGTTGTAATAAAGAAGTGTATAACTTTATAAATATTATAAAAAATATTAATTATATTGAAAAAATATTATTAATAATATTATAAAAATATTATTATATTTAAAAAATAATATATTTTTTTTATAACGGAAGATCCGTTTCCGATGATTATGTTTTTCCTTTTTTTACATGCATATGTTTTTATGTATTTGTGTAAAAAAAAACATCGGAGCCCGTACAAAATGGTGCTCCGATGCTCATCATCAATAACGATAAAATCGGTCCCAACCCCACAGGACCAAACACAACCTTAGGAAAAAAACTCGAAAGCTTCTGGTATAAGCTCATATCACATGGGCTCAGCAGATCTCTATCAATGTGTCATTACCAAGTGCTGATGCATGTTGCTAAAATTTCAATGGCGCATGCCATGGGTACCTACGCGACACTGAAATCAATGTTTTTTAACAAATCAGATTATTTATATTGCTTTTCCGCTGACAAAATACTAACATACCAACACTCTGATGATGTCTTTTTTCAACCTAAGACGATCTTGATATTTAAGACCATAAAACATGGTTTCCATATGGGCTCATGATAACTTCAAAGGATAAGAAAATGTCAATTCATGTTAACAAAACAATGCTAAAGTATTTCTAGATTTCCTGGCTTAGTAACATAGAGTGTTGCAACTTTTACTCATTATGCTCTCTTGTTCTTTTTGAACTCCATTCCCCTAGTTTTATTTTATATTTTTCTTCTTGGATAATTCATTAATTTTATATCATCCCACACTATATGTTCAAAAAATAATAAAGAGGGAGGATAAAGAGTTAGGAAGTATAGTTTACCACATCAATAGGAACAAATATTCCTTGAGAAAGAAGGGATGCAAACATCCCAGCAAAGCCATTTGCAATGGCTGCCTGTGTTGCTTCAGAAAGCTTCGACGGCTCTATGATTCCAAAGCAGCCTACCTTTATTGTTTCCAATGAAGTTAGAAAAACTATTCTTGCTGGAATGGCACCAGTTATAACTGTTCCAAATCCCTTGTAGAGACCAGGTATTCCGTCTGATTTAAGTATGTTTTTTGCAATTGAAGATGCCCTTTTGTCAACAATTTCCCTTGATGCAACCTGCATCCTAGTCTTTATGACAGAAACTGGATATAGAGCCACGGTAATACCAGTGAATATACCAGCACCCACAACATAAAACTTAGTCTTGTCGAGCCTGGAGACACTCAGAAGTATGAATGAATGAAAAACAACTAAAACAAAGCAAGGCATACAAAGCGATGAAATGAAAATTTAAGATAGAATATATAAGAAATTTAACACCTTCACAAGAAAAAAACATGTCGAGATGGACAGGAAAAAAAAAACTGAGAAAGAAATTTCCGAATTTTTCACCTGAAATTTGAAAAAAAATGGCTATTACAAAGGTAAACAAATCCCATCTCCAATGCGATGGACATTGGGAAGCGTACCGTACTTCATGAATGGGATGAAGAACCCAATCAATAAACCGATTTTCCTATTTCGATTTCATAGCAGAGAATGTCACGTTAACATAAAGGATGCGACTTTGGACGAAAAGAGGGTTCCATGTGCGTCACGGGTATCAGCATGGAGCTCATCCTTCAGGAACGATGGAGTTCAAAATAATTAAGGCAACTTAGATCTCGCTAAATTTATAATCCATAACAAAATCCACCACCAATAAAGCGCAAAATCAAACAATTTATGTGACTAAATCGAGTCCTCCAGAATGCATCAAAAATAAATCAACAAGAAGGGAACATCAAAGATTGGCGGGCAGGGAGAGCGAACGAAGTAAAAACTAGGGAAGGGAGCGTAAATTGGAGCCGTTCACCACCAACCTGTCCCAGTTGATCTCCGTGGAGTGAGAAGAATCCATGGCCACGACCGCCGGCGGCTTCCCTCTGCTCCACTCGTCGACGACCCGACGCTCGCGTACGAACGAAATACGGAAATGCCCAAAAATACCCGAGGAACTTCTTTTAATTATTATTTTAAGTTAATTTTATTATTTCAGTAAAATTTAAAATTTTAGATAATAAATTTTAACGAAAGAATTTGTAATCATTAAAATATCATTTTAATATTTTAAATAAAAGAATCTCTATTAATAAAGTTTCAAATTAATCATAAATTTTAGTAAAAAAATATTTCAACCACTAAAACATCAGTTTAGTGGTAAAAAAGTTTTCTTTAACATTAAAGTTAAAATTGATGCTAATAAATATACGTAATATTATATAGTAGCCAGAATTATAATTAATATTATGAATATTTTATTTTGAAAATTTACGAAGAATTATTCTGAAAATTAATCTACAAGGAAGTTAGAATTGAAAAATACACAAACAAACGTAATTACAAACTAATCTTACTATTTTTCTGCAACTATTAAAGAAAATATAAAACAATAGTAGAAGAAAAGAAGGCAAGACTACAAAAGGTTTAAAAGTTCCGATTTTTAGGTATTAAAAAAGTAACAAGCCTTAGGAAAACTCTTTTGTCATAACTTAAAATATCAAAATACCTACACTCAGAATTTGCTCTATTGTACACACATGATTGTACAGAAAATTCCAAAGGTCTGCTCTTCTTACGCTTAGAAAATATTGAAAAAATCAAAAACTAAAACCTTGAGAGATGGAAAACCAATATTTGTAGTCAAAAATTCTAGAATTTTGGATTGAAACTCTGATTTGTTCGGCAAAGTCTACATATTAGTCAAGTTAAAAGTTTAAATTTTTTGTCTTTTAAGGTAAAAAATCTCTTTTTATTTTTTCTTTGATAGAGAAATATTTTTTCTACTTCTTGAAAGAAAAAAACTGCTAACTTTGTCGTGTCTTTTTTAAAATAAAAAAAAAAGGGAAAGAAGTTTTGGGCTCCGGACCTCCGGTCCCTAGATTCTAGCTATTTTCTTCCTCCAATACACTTTCGGAACTGGGTTATTTTTTCTCTGGAATTAGATTCTTTTCCCTTGGGTTGTTATTGCATGCTGCCATGTCCGCTTAAATGGGTGGCTGCCTTAATTGCTTTTGTGAAGACTGTGAAGTGCAGGATATCCATGGCGTCCTTTGCTGGTGATGGTCTTGCTTCAAGAATTTTATGCATTTGGTATCGGATTTAGATATTCTATTATCGAGACATGCGGATTAACATTGTTTCTAAACTTGATTTTGCCACGAGTTTGGCCCTTTCTCCTCCGAGTTACTTGTTCTCTGCTGCTTTGATTTTGGTCCTTTTTCCTCCAAGTTGTTTTTGCATGATTCAATATCCCTTTACCTTGCTATTCTGAAATGCAGGATATCTTTGTCGTCCTTTGTTGTTGGTCTTGCTTCAAGAATTTTATCCACTTGCCATCGGATTTAGATCTCCTGTTAGTGAGACATGCACGGTGCAATAGTTTCTTAACTTGGTTTTGTTATCTACGTTGGTCCTCTCTTCCTCCAAGTTACCTGTGTTCTTTATGGTTTTGATTTTTGGAATTTGGATCCTCTAAGGATTTGTAGAGAAATTAGATGATAAGTTCCAGTTGTGCATGGGCATAGTTGAGTCTACCAATACTTTCACTTCATTTCTTATGACCAGAATCACATAAATCTTTTTGACTGATTCTGCCTTTCAATAAATCCATAAATGCAATATCTCCCACTATAAAGTATTTCATTTCATCATGTTAGAAAAACTTCAAAATTAAGATTGATCAATGACATGATTAACTAGGTTGCTCATGTTTGCCTGTGTGGTTAACTGAATAAGCCTATTCTATTCATTAGAGCTTCTACCTTCAGTTTTGGAAAAAATGGTATTTTATTCACACTCCAAGAATAGAGGGGATGTAAAGATTTATGAAAACTTGGATGATCTCACAATTGATTTAGCAGAATATGTGACTCGATTATCAGATGCATCTGTAAAGGAGAGAGGATATTTTTCTATTGCCTTATCTGGTGGGTCTCTTGTTAGTTTGATGGGGTATGCTTCTGGTTCTGTTCTTCCATTCTCACTGTGAACTGCTTGGATGATTTTGAGCTGAACTATTGTATTGAAGCAGGAAACTGTGTGAAGCTCCATATATTAAAACAGTTGATTCGACAAAATGGCTCATCTTTTGGGCCGATGAACTTGTAGTGTCAAAAAATCACGCTGATAGTAATTATAAGCTTGCTAAGGAGGGATTTATCTCAAAGGTATGTATTACTGCCACATTTGTGCCACCTTCTTGTTTGTGCCAAGACATCAAACACTGGTATTGTATTGAGTACCAATCTCAAGGAAATAGTAAACATATCGAGCATTGGTGGAAATTGTGCAAAAGTAAGGAAATGTCAAGTTTTGATGAAAAACCGTAGCTTTGAATTGTTACTCTGGAATAATATAAAGTATGATATAGGATTTGTTTGGAAGTGTTTTTGAGTGGCTTTTGTGCAATAGCTACTCCGAGAAGCAATAATACCGTCAAAGCTACCCTAAATAGGGTAAAGTTGTTGCTAAGGGTGTGTTCATCTGCCTTCCTCTATCACTATTAGAATAGGTAAAATTACGTGGTTCCGGGTGAACGATTTTTTAAGTTAAAATAACGAAAGAAGTGTATTAAAAAATAAAAATGTTATCATGAAAATAAAAGTAATTTTAGAAATCAAGATGAATAATAAGTAAACAAGGCCTTAGGCTTTTGAGAGGGCAAAAATAATAAAAGGTGAGATTTTGGTCGAAGCTGACTTGGGCTAGATTCTCAAAGAAGTTATATTTTTTTGGCTTGGAAGCTTTTGATGATCTCTCAATCATCATCTCCCAAAGGAAAAAAAAAAAAATTCCAAGTCCAAAGGCCAAAGTTGATGTTGATGTTTTAGTGATTTCAATAGAGGAGCAAAAGAAGGGTGAGAAGAGAGCTTGGTATAACGATGGGGGAAGGAAGGAATGAAAACTTGATTCCTTGATCACTAGTGGTGTTGACCCTGTAAAATATTCTTGAGATAGGTTGGGTGGTTGCCACAGAAATAATTTTTCCCATACAAAATCCCACCGAGAGGATAACCTTCACCTTGCCCGTAATAAACTCAGCGTCCAATGTGGCTGTGGTGGTCACCGGCGAGACCAAGGCAAATGCCGTACACCTTGACATGGTTGATGGAATCAAAGAAGTCATACTGCCAGCACGAATGGTGCAGCCGACCGATGGTGAACTGGTTTGGTTCCTTGATGGGGCAGCTGCCTCTAAGCTTAACTCATTAATGATTGAACTTTTCTATAGCCCATGTAATGCGGCCTGCAAGTGAAGTCCTTCGTCAGTGGGATTTTGTATTGTTTAACCGCATATCTTGGCTGTGGCCGGTGTTGCTCTGTTGGGACATTTGTACCTGCGGCAAGTTGACGAGGGCCAGCAAGGTAAGATTCAAGTAATGGAAGGATTCGATGAAACGAAAAATCAGGAAATGGGCGTTGTTTCCTGCAAGCAATATGCCTTGTGCAGTGGAGATCAATAGAATTGAAGACATTGGTTTCGTTTGATAGCCGTCTTTTTTGTTGGAAAAAATATTTATCGTATCAAATGCAAAAAAATAAATGTATTTTAGAAAATAAAATAAAATTATTTTAAAAATCTCAAAAGTGATTTTTAATTACGATGAAAATTGTACCAAATGAAACCCCTGTTTGAAGAGAGTTTTTGCCAACATGGGTTTCTTGCAGTAAACAAATTATATGGTTTCCAGTGAAGACGGCAAAGGTTGTGGTGAGTTGATACACAAATTACGTTGAGTTGTGCTTGAGGAGGGGGTAAATTTTATCTCAATACGACATTATTTGTATCAATATGATCCACAAAGTCAATGTGTCGACCTAACTACGATCTGTTGGCATGAAAAATATTATTTGTGTTTATCAACGGCATGATATTGATCAATATGATTTTTTAATTAATTTATTATTTATATGTATTTAATATTTAAATAATTAAATTTTAAAAAAATATTTATTTATTTAACAAATAACAACATTAACAATCAATATTCAACATTCAAGTATTCAACCATCAATATTTAAATTTAATTTAACAATCAACATGACAATATTCAATCTTCAACAACTTAATAAATAAGACAACAATACATATAATTAAATTAAATTTTTTATTTATTAATGAATTACATATTTTATATTTACATTATTACAAATTTACAATTACATTTTAAAAAAAATTACAACAAAATTAAATTACATTTTTGAAAAAATTACAATGTTTTAATTATAAAATATTTAAGTTTGAGAGTTGTTCTGTAAATTCTTCAACTTAATCTTGTTCACGAAGTCGAGCAAACTCTTAGTCTTTTACATACATTAATGCTTTTATTATATCTTCTTTAAGCTTGCATCTTCAGTCATCAAGTACGTTGTTATTCATGCTAAAAACTTATTCACACGTTACTGAAGACATTGAAATTATTAATAAATTTTTTGTCATTATTGATAATATTGGAAAAATCATTGATCGTTGCCTCCACCAATCTAAAACATCAAATGTATTTAAGTTAGAATGTTGAGTAAATAATAATAATTGATGATTTGTTGAATTAAAAGTAATTAATTATTGTTTAAATACTATAGGATTATAATTACATGATGATAATGATGTTGAAATATCTTTATCAAATCTTGAATTTTGTAAAAATGCTCAAGAATTTGAAGATGGTCTAACATTTGATTTTAGTATTGTGAACATTAGTGGAGGAGAATGTTCTATTATTAATCCATATCTTTGTGTGTATAAGTTAAACATTTGATTTAATTATTCTTCTATTGTATTAACATTTAATCTTAAATATACATCTAAACTCATTTGTATTCTCCTAATTAATTTAATAGTATATCTTATCTTACATTCTTCATTTTAATATTTTAAATTTTTTTATTTCATCCTATTTACTATTGGTTGGAAAAATAGATATGCCTTGTATTTATTAAAAAATTGTGAAATATCATATAAATGATGCAACACATAAACAAATGTAAAATAATAAAGTCTTGATAATTTAACAGTTGCATCATAAAAAAGTTTTAAAAATTCAACAAAATATTTTACAATTTTAAAATGATCATCATTTAATTGCTATTGATAATCATCACAATGATGACGATTATACATAGATATTATTGGAATTTCATATAGTAATACACTTTCTAACATTAAATATAATGAATTCTATCTATGTTGAACATCTAAAGAGAATTTTTTATGTGGCATTTCAAAAGAATCACATGTTTCATTAAATTGTTGCTGCCGCTTTCCTGAACTAGTTATAAAACTTACAGCATCCCTAACAATTTCAATATAAATTTCAATTTCTTTTATACCTAGTTGTACAATAATATTAATTATGTGACATATACATCTTTGGTGAAATAATTTAAAACGATTTGGTGAACTTATTCTAGTTTTAAATATTGGTATTGTTACAGTATTATTAACTGCATTATCAAAAGTTATACTAATTTTATTTCTATTTTCATATAAATCAAAAATTTTCATAATTTTTGCAAAAATTGTTTCAGCAGTATGTGAATATTGAATTTTTCTAAATCCTATTAATATTTTTTGTAAAATTCAATTTTAATCAATATAATGTGTAGTTACAGCTATGTACCCATTATTAGTTTTACCTAACCAAATATCTAAAGTACATGTTATACATGTTATTATTATACTCATAACATTAATAAGTTCTAATCTAAGTATATTAAATGAATTCATAATATTTGACCTAATAGTATTTCTAAATACATGTTTATATTGTGGACAATATGTTTTATTGATATATTCATAAAAATGTTTATTTCCTCCAAAACTTATTGGTAAATCTTCTTGACAAATAAATTTAACATGCAAGTCTCTAGCTCTTTCAGAATCATAAGTTTATAAGCTAACACTACCCTCAGGAGTAAAAGAAAGTTGGGTTTGAATAGTTTTATCCTTATTCCTATTTTCACATATACTAATATGCCTAGTTAAATGACTTGTACCACTAGACGTTTTGCAAGAGAAGTTAGCGTTACAGAGGTTGTAGAAAGCTCGTTCTTTTGAAGTGTCGTCCGCCATAACTTTCATTATTTTATGTACTTTGACCAGATGAAAGCTCTCTTCCGAGATTTTCTCGATGGCACAGTTGAAGTTGAAGCTCTAGTAGTCTCTATTGACGGTGTTACTTCAGCTTCAGGAAAGTTTTTTTCAGGATATCCATAGCCTCCAAAACTTTGACCTTGGTAGTGGGCCATTGTTTGTAATTTGTGAAATGTGAATTGAGTGAGAAAATTTGAGAAATTGAGAATTGAGAATTGAGATTGGAGTGGAGGAGATGAGGAGTTGAGTGAAAACAAAACTCAACTCTCTCAATTTATAGAGAAAAATTGATGCGACAGTCGACTGTTGCACCCGGCTACTGGCCGTCGGTTGTGCGGAAGCAGGCCACCCGTTGGTCGTTGGACGTAGCAGTCGGCCACTCGTTGTGGGGAAGCGGGCCACTCGTTAGCCGTTGGACGCCATAGTCGGTCGCCTGTTGCACACGCAGCAGCAACACGTCCTACCTGTTGCACACGCAGCAGCTGTAGCACGTCCTACCCATTGCGTGCCGACCCCGAGGACCCAACCATTGCACCTTGCGCGTCATGACGCCGATTGACCGTTGCACTTCGGCTCTTCCTCTTCTTCTTCTTCTCTTCTTCAGACTTTAATTCTTCACTTCTTCCGATCTTCCTTTCTTCTTCTCTCCTCTTCTTTAGTTCTTCCCTTCTCCTCTTCGACTCTCCTTCCCGGGACCCGATGCCACGACTTGATTGCCAGCCTAGGCACTTCGGCCTTCATCTTCTTCCTCTTCTTCTTCTTCCTCTTCTTCTTATTCTCTCCTCATCTTTAGTTCTTCCCTTCCTCTCTTTGACTCTTCTTCCTAGGACCCAACACTACGATCTAGCTGTCGACCCAATGACTCAACAGCCAACCCAATGACCCAGTGGTCGGCCTAGGCACTTCAATTCTTCTTCTTCTTCTTCAACCTTCAGTTCTTCACTTCTTTCGGTCTTCCCTTCTTCTCTCCTCTTCTTTAATTCTTCCAATCTTCCCTTCCACTCTTCGGCTCTTCTTTACAAGACCCGACGTCATGACCTGACTGTTGGCCCAATGACCTAATAGTCGGCCTAAGCACAGTTCCCCAGCCCGCTCGCTCGTGCATGCGACCGGTCACCCTGTCGGTCACATGACTCGACAATCAGTCCCCCCTTGCCCATGACCCGGTGACTGTTTCTCCTGCCGACCTCAATTTTAATATTTTATAATAAAAATTATTATTATCGTAAATTATATATCTCTTAAACAAACATAAATTTCACCTTACGTAATTTTACTATTTAAAAAAATATTACTTTAATTTCTTTTAGTGACACGGCTATAGCATTTATTGTAATTCATGAATCTAAATTTTTTAGCATCTTGAAAATTTTCAAACCTTATGTTAACGTTTGTTTTTCTTTTTTGCAGTTGAAACCAAAAACTTTAGAATTGTATTTATTATTTTAAAAATTTTTACTATATAAAATATTTGTTACAATGTTTACAACAACTACGAGTTTTTTTTAAACCATTTCTGGCGTCACCAAGAAGCCAAAATTAATACGATAAATAAAAGCCGTAAACAAACGATAGGTAGATAAGCTTAAAATTATTCTAGAGGTCTATTTTAAAAAAATTAAAAAATCGTACCGAATGGTCTGATGTTAAAATTAATTTCGTTTGTTTAAATTATATTTATTATATACTTTTACTGTATATCTTAATTATATACAGTAATATTTATTAAATATCTTTAATATTTAATATAAAAATACTACACCAAATTTTTTTGAAAAATATAAAAACAGCAGCGGTAGGTGCCCGCCGACGTGTGAGCTGTAGCAAGGCTGTGGCGCTGTGCACACGTCCACAAAGAATCAGAAATCCCTATCCCCACATGCCTCTTCCCTCTTTCTCCTTTCCCCTATTCAATGTGGATCCGTTGCTCTCTCTCTCTCTCTCTCGGTAAAAGATTCTGCAGGTACGCCGCTATCCCCCAATTCTCTCGCCTCGATCCGTTTCGCCGCCTCTCTCTCTTGATGCCGACGACCTTTTCGCGAGTTAGGAGCGGTAGGTTACGGTTGACAAGGAGATCTGATCTGCAGCTCGCACCGATCCGGATAATTACGGGATTAAACAACGACGGAAGGGTGGAAATGGAAGGACGGAGGAACGCGGTTCCCTGTTCACGTCTCAACAACATGCGTTATATCCCGTGACTGTGAAATTTTTTAAAAATTTAAAATTTCATATTTAAATTTTTATTTAAACATGAATCTCTTTATAATTTCTATGTTCTCAATTTTAATATTATACTTTTGTTTGATAATCACTGTAGGTAAAAAAATTTAGAGTTCATATTTATAATATAAAATATCTACAAATTTTATTTTCAAACGAAAGTGATGACATACGTTTATTTACAAATTTTATTTTCAAAGGAAAGGTATGACATACGTTTGTTTACAAATTTTTTATTATATATTTTTATTTTTCATTATATATCATAATGATTTATATATTTTACACAAAGACTTTGTTTATTTTTGCATTTTTTGTCATGTACTTTTGCTTTTCACTGTAACAGCATTAATATTTATCAAATAATTTTAATATTTTATATTAAAAAATTATATCAAATATAAATTATATAATTTCATAAAAAATATTAATTTCATCTCATTTAATTTTAATATATAAAAAATTATATTAAAATATTTACATAATAAATTATATAATTCCTTTAAAAATATAAACCTCATCCAATCTTATTTTATTTCTTAAACAACAACTAAAAAAACATGCGCTGTTCCGCAGGAGGTCGTAGTCGACGTGACGTGGTCCCGCTGCGATGGAACCCGTTACCGCACAATCACATCAGAAATGTTAATACCAGACATACCGATAAAATCATTGTTATTTTACGATTATCATACTTTTTGACATATTTCAATTTGTTATTTTAAATATAATATTCGTTGTTGATAACAACTTTCATGTAATACATTAAAAAATATAACTAAAACATATATTATGACATATTTAACGTGCCGTATGTCCAAAGCTTTACCATAAAAATTGTAGATTATCACAACGAATTATGTTAGTTTTTAACATAATTAGTTATACATGTCAGTTGTAAAAACTGACACGACAAGTTAATTAGCTGTGGTTGCCAAGTTCCAATCATCTGCGTTCGAACACATGGAGAAAATAAAAAAAGTTTTTTTATTTAGAAAATTGAGATTTATAGATTTAGAGATATCTAACTTAAAATTTATTAATATGAAAATTATATTTAAAATAAATAGATATTTTTCTTTTGTATATATTTATTTTAAATAAATCGTTATCATTCATAGATTACTTTGTTAATATATTATTTTTTTGTTGATGTCTACAACATCAGTAAATTAAAAAAATTTATAACTCATACGTAAAATCTACGTAAAAAAATAACATTGAATTTCAAGAAGCAAAAATATTTTGTTTATCTTAAACTTTTGTGTGCTTGGCTTAACTTATTTGTATTTACATGAATGAATTTTATCATGATAATCATTTTAGTGCAGGAAAATTTTTTTACGAGCATTCACCTTTACATTAATTGATTTTATTATAACATTTGTGCATATGAAAAAGTACATTTCACAATCAAAGTTATTTATGTTTTCATTTTTTAAGTATAATTTCTCGTACCTTCGTCTCAAAATTATAAAAAAATAAACTGGAAAGTACAAACTCTTCTGGATGATAGCCTTTCAATTAACTATTTGTTTTCCGTTGGTTAGATTCTAAATATTAAATTTGTTTTTGCAATCAAAATGAAAAATTAAATTTTTTATTTTTTATTTAAATAAAAATTAAATGCATTAATTTTATGTAAAATTATTTTTTAAACAGTCTTATAAATTTTCGTACAGATGCAAATACACATATTCCTCCATTAGTCAAATTTCTATTTTTTATTATTCCCAGTATATTACAAAAATATCACGACTATTTTATAATTTTTCAATAAATATTATCATTTTTATTTCCTATTAATTCTTAAATTTTTATATTTTTTCTGTGTTTTTACTTGCACAAATAAGATACTACAATCTTTTTTTTAAAAAAGTAAAACATTTTCGAAATATTTTATGCCTCCACCGACAAAAATAAATAAATAAAGGCGCTGCCTTTCTCGAACTCCGTGATTCCTTTACATTTGTTATCTTCTGCCTTTCTTCCACAGCACCACTATCCTAGGCTGCCGTTCTATGTGATTTACTTTACTTTTTATTATACATCGTAATATTTTATAGTAATTTTTATTAAATAATTTTATTATTTTATATAAAATTATATTAAAATATTTATACCTTAAAATATTAATTTTTAAAAAATAAATATCGATTTAATTAATTCTACTCCACACTTACGGCCTCGCCTGTATGCAACTTGGGCCTACTCCATATTTATTTATTGAACCACCGCTCCGACGCCGAGCCTCATCGACGGCCAGCTCTCGGTCGGTAACGTGTCCATGTCCACGCGCTCCAAACAGCTGGATTAGTCTTGTTGTAACAAGAATAAGATTAGTCTGGTTGCAGTTGCAAGTGAGAATAAAAAGATTACAATAAGACTTTATTACTTGCGTACCAACAACAACAAAGATATACTTTTTTAAAAAAAGGTATTTTAATACGACATAAATGAATGAGTTTGATGTTGACAGTCAGGTATATAGATAGATAAAGCATAAAAGTAAAAGTTCAAGTTTCAAACGATAAAGTAAATGACGAAACATCCAGATCATTTATGAAAGTATTAGGATTTAGGATCGAGGATAGATCATTTACTGCGTAAATTTTAAATATTAAATCTTAATTGTTATTGGTAATGACAAGAAGGGATAAATAAGACGCTTAGGTTGATAACATTTGTAACTGCGTAAATTAAGCTAGTATGAGAAGTAGAGTGATCAGCCAAAAGTTAATTATGTTAAAAATATTAGAAAATATAAAATATATGTTGTTCACATTTCTAACCGGAATCACTTGTCGGTGGTTAGTTGTCTGCAAGACTTTAAGAACAAAAAAAATTCAAAATACATCGCTGTAGATATATAATTGCTACTGGACTTTAGTAATTGTACCGTATCTTCGAAATACTTTAAAAAAACACCACAGGTGACGAACGGTATAGAATAAAAGTAAAAAATAAAGATACAATTATTTACAAAAATTCTTAACTTTAAATCCTATCAAGAGTATTATCTGAAAAAAAGTGAAACAAATATTGTAACCTTTGAAATTGTAGTAACTCGTCGTATATATATTTCAATTTTTTGGGATCAGCAGTTTTTTTTACAACTCCCCTCGTCATGCACGCAGAGGACTGTTATGTCATTTTGTCGAAAAAATAATATTATCTCAAATAATAACATCAGCACAAATGTCTGTGTAATCTTTATAATAAAAATATTTTTAAAATAAAATAATTTTTTCAATATTTTTAAAACTAGACTTTTTTAAAAAATTTATTTTTTTTAAAAAGACCATAAGGGTAAATTGGAAACTGTATAAAATTTAAAGTGGAAACAGATGACATAGTTCACGAACAGTTTTTTTCAACTTTCAAAGTTACTTTTAATGTTATTATTATTTAAATTTTATTTACAAAACTAATTTTAACTTTAATTCTTTCTAACTTCTGAGGTTAGAAAAAAGTTGCTAGTGAACAATATTAAGCAAATGTAACTTTCAGTTATTGTTCACAGGTAACTTTTTTTAACTTCAATTCTATTTAACTCTTCAAATTAGATAAAATTCTTTTTAAACATATACTTATTTTTCTTTAAGTGTTACTTATTCAAAAAATTACTACAATATGATTCTAAAAAATAGAAACTATATACTTGCTCGATTCATCCAACTCCTAAGCATACGCTTTTGAAGTTGAAACGAAAGTGATCAAAGGAAGTAATGTCAATTTCGTAATTCAAAGCTCTCGTATGCCCATTCATTCAAAAGTGGGGATCAAGAAAAACTTAGGTTTTTTTTTTTTTTTTTACTCTTAATTTTTAGAAGATCATTATATTTACATTTTTTAATTTACCTGTTTAATTATTTTATCATCATAACTTCCATCATATCAAGTATTAAATAATTTTTTCAATCTTATTTTACAAATTAATTAAAATATTAACATTTACTAATACAAGTTCCATTATCTATAAAATAATTTTATAGAATTTAGATTGTTTTTTAACAACAATAAATTTATTTAAAAAATGTCATAAAAGGTGACAAGTGTACAAAATAGGATACGTAAAAAATAATTTTAGTAAACATTTTTTTGTTACTTATTTTCATCGTAACCATTTTTAATGATTTTTGTACATTTTGATAAATAATACATACATATTGTAAAATAGTTCATGATAAAAATAATTTTCGATATAACGATTTTTTTTTTGTCATACTTATTTCCGTCGTAACCATTTTCAATGATTTTCGTTAATTTTTTTTTGATAAATGATAAAAAACATTACAATATTTAAATAATTTAAAAATTACAATATAATATTTAAATAATATTAATAATAATATTATTCAAATTGTATTAATATTTTTATAATATTATAATATTTTTCAAAAATAAATAAAAAAAGTAAGGTTAGTGGAAGTCTTAATGGTTTTTTAAGGAAATTTTGATAATACAAAAAAAAATTTTAAGAAATTTTTGATAATGTAAAGAATTTTCGGTTAATATTTTTTACATTATAAAAAAAACACCTATTTATTATCACAAAAGTATTATTTTAAAAATAAATAAGTTAATATTTAATAATAAAAATAATTTAAAATAATATTTTATTGTAAAATCTAATTTTTATAAAATAAATTTAATATTTTACAAAAGTCTTACTAAAATAAATTTTTTATTTAAAATAATATTATTAAAGTAAAAAACTTATTTACTCCTCTCGATTATCATACACGATTATTTGTTTACACTTGTTTTCAAAAAATAATTTTTTTCGCTTTGAAAATAACGAAGTGAAAAAAGAACGCTACCATAATCAAACAAGGCCAACAAGGTGGTGTTTCTTCTGACGTCTGACTACTTGCCGTTGAATTTTATGGGCGCCTTGGTAGAATCTATGGTCCACTCAGGAGCGTAGCAAAAGCCGGCGAAAGGAGAGAGCAACTGAGCAAGAGCAGAGAGGGAGGCAAAAGCTGGCACCTTGCTCTCTTCTCGGTGATCGATCTCCCACCGCCATCCTCTGTTTTCGTAGCTTCTAGGCAGGCCATTCTCTCAATGGATGTGAGCTTCGGATCGCCCAGCATGTGGAAGCTCACCACCTTCCCCGTCTTGCTGGCTCTCCTCCTCTTCTGCTCCAACTTGCCCCCTGCAGGTCCGTCCGTTGCTCACCATCGATCCGTCTGTTTTTTGGGGATCGGGCTTCCCTTCCTGCCTCTCTTATGGTTGATGGGTTACTTTTCTTCTTCTTCCTCTTGTCTTGTCTGCCTGAGATCCGGAGTTGGGTCTTTCAACTTCATGGTCCAGGTGTTCGTTTTTGATCTGTCAAGGAGATGGGATTTTCTGCAGTGTTGGGTTGCATGGATCTCTTCCTTCCTCCTCCTCCCTGCTGCTCAGATTGCTTACCCAGCAAGATGTGGTGTGTGTGTTTGGTTGAGCAGGTGGAACTAATGCAAAATGCTAGTTCTCTTTGGGTTTTGGGTTCCACAAGTAACACTCAAAGTAACCATCTAGCATTTTTAGGATTGTGGCTTTGTTCTCGTGTGATTCTTCTCAGGAAAATTCTTGCATCATGGGGTCGAAAAAATAGAAGATCTGGTTTCTGTGTCGATGATGCACTGGTCTCTCCAACTTAAAAATGGCAGAGACTGATGTCAGATCCATTCCTTTATGATTTTGGGCATGGATTTTTCCCCGAACTTCAATCACCATATACGTTGTTTCGGTTCTTTTTTGGATGGCAAGCATAAAAATTTTCAATTGTTGTGCTGCATGAATCACAAACTTCTGCCTGTAGTAAGATCTGCATCTGTAATCAAATAGTTTCGCATGTTGCTGTTTCCAGTTCAATTCCTAATCGATCACCGTGCTTTGCCTGTGGCTTCTCTATTATATTTTGCTCACTTCAGTTCTTGATGTTACTGTATCGCAGTGGCTTACGACGCACTTGATCCAAACGGGAACATAACGATAAAATGGGATATAATGAGTTGGACGCCAGATGGTTATGTTGTAAGTTTCTATGTTCAAGAAAGCTTCTTTTGATGAGCATTCATGAAATCTTCCTTCCTCAGAGGCTACATAGGACATGCTGTATTCCCTGGTTTAGCTTGGGGTGATGAATGGTTGATTCCAATGGTGAACCTGATAAGTTTGATGTCGAGATAGATGCCATTGCTTTGATTCATCTTGCCATTTTTCAAAGCCATCACTGTTTCAGCATGTTGCCATGTGCTCGCTGCAAGTTGTAATTTTCCTTATGTTTCTATATTCACCCAGCTGGCATGCAACCAAGGTTCCAGTTGTACTTTAATTAGTGTTTGTGGATTTTATTTTATTAAAATCATTTAATTAGCAAGAAAAAACTCATAAGTTATATAAGAATCCCAGTTTTACTCATCAATTTTAATGTAAGACTATTTTTCCTAATATACTCTTATGCTTGTGAGTTCTTCATCGACATATCCTACAAACGTCTTACGTGTAAAATGTGTATGTTAACTCTAGTATTATGTGGATTTTAGTTTACTTAAATCAATTGACTAGTGAAAAAAGTCTCATAAGTGATATTTTTACTCATCGATTTCGATGTGAGATGAGTGGAAATATATTGATTTTCACTTAGTAAATCTTCCTATTGGTGACTGAATTGAGTATTGTAAATCTTCCTTCTACTTTGTATACTGTTTGTTAATTAGAAGTAGTCTTGCATCATTTAATTGATAACTGAATATATTGATTCCCTTCATTTATTATTAATCAAATTTCAGTTGTAATATACATGATTTCAGAACAAATTCACGCAGTAGACATATAAATAAAATACAGGTGAGGAATAGTATTGGAAAGAATCCCATGTCATTTAAATGGCAACTCATAAAGCATGAATCCTTTAACTCTAAGGGGAGATTTGTGTCTTTGGAAAGAATGAAAATTGGATTTATTATTTTTTTATCATTTCTCGTACTTTCAAAAAATACAAACCCCGATAAATCTACTCTAGCCAATGTAGTCAAGTAAAACTGACAACTGATGCACATTATGAAGTAGAACATGATATGATTTCGTAGCAGAGTATGTATTGCAGCGCTTGTGACTATATGTGGTCATCTTCCTTAATGTTTCCAGGCTGTAGTCACAATGTACAACTTTCAGCAATACCGCCACATCCAAGCTCCCGGGTGGACACTTAGTTGGACATGGGCGAGGAAGGAGGTGATATGGTCGGCGATAGGGGCTCAGGCTACAGAGCAGGGTGATTGTTCAAAATTCAAACAAAACATACCCCACTGCTGCAAAAGGACTCCAAACATGGTGGATCTACTTCCTGGAACTCCATACAACCAGCAGATTGCCAATTGCTGCAAAGGAGGGGTTATCAACTCCCCCGTTCAAGACCCAGATCATGCAGCTGCTTCCTTTCAGGTCAGTGTTGGTTTGGCAGGGACTTCCAATAAGTCGGTCCGTGTTCCGAAGAACTACACTCTCATGACACCAGGACCAGGCTACACCTGTGGACCTGGCAAGGTTGGGAGGCCTACCAAGTTCGTCACAAAGGATGGAAGGAGAACCACCCAGGCAATGAGTACGTTTACATTTTAGTTGCAGTTATGTGTTTCTGTATTCGTTCATCCCTGCAAGTGTTAGGAACTCTGATTTGAAAGAGCACAAATGGGCCAAACTGAGGCAAGATCAAACTTGAGAATCATGGGATGTTTTTACATGGTTTGGCAATTCTAACAATGCCCACCATTCCATTAGAGTTTGTTGTCATATCATTGGATTTTCTAGGGCCGGAGTCTTAGAATTAAAATGTGTGCTTGTGGGAGGCTCTTATTGCTGTTCATGCAGATGCAATTGCTTCTGTTATCTCTAACATGCACATTTGCTTTTGCAGTGACATGGAACGTTACCTGCACATACTCACAATTCCTTGCTCAGAAGGCTCCCACCTGTTGCGTCTCTCTTTCATCTTTCTACAACGAAACCATAGTCAACTGCCCAACATGTGCTTGCGGCTGTGAGAAAAATATATCAAAACCTGGAAGCTGTGTAGAGTGAGCACTCTTTCCTGCAGCAGAGCAACTTTTCAGCATCCATAACCTTATCTCCAGCGGTTGTTGTTATATGATTGTTAACAATCCGAGCTTTCCCTTTTTTTTGTGTTTCCCCACTTGCAGAGGTGATTCACCTTATCTACAGTCTGCCATTAATGGACGGGGTAAAAGCACCCTAGCACCTCTGGTCCAGTGCACCCCCCATATGTGTCCCGTAAGAGTACACTGGCATGTCAAGCTTAATTACAAAGAGTATTGGCGTGTGAAGATCACGATCACCAATTTCAATTACCGGATGAACTACACACAGTGGAATTTAGTCATCCAGCACCCGAATTTTGAGAACCTGACACAGCTTTTCAGTTTCAACTACAAATCGCTGACCCCTTACTCATCTATAAGTAAATCACCATCCCATTGATCAAAGATCTGCCTTTTCTTTTTGCCCAAGTGTGTTGAATGGGACCTTTAACTCCTCTGTGCTTGTTCTTCAGATGATACCGCCATGCTATGGGGGATCAAGTATTACAATGATCTTCTGATGGAAGCTGGTCCTCTGGGGAATGTACAGTCGGAGATACTCTTCCGCAAAGATGCTTCAACCTTCACCTTCAACAAGGGATGGGCTTTCCCACGGCGCGTGTATTTCAACGGAGATAACTGCGTCATGCCGCCGCCGGATTCCTATCCTTGGCTGCCCAATTCCAGCCCTCCACCGGCATATCCCATTCTTGCTCTGCTCGCACTGTTTTGGGCAATAATGGCATTCTTGCTTCTTTAGCAGCCTACGTTGCAGCACCTGCCGTTAATTTTGACTGCGGAAGATCTTTCTCTTGAGGCCGACGGAAGGATAAAGAATTACCAATCCTCCAGCGCCCGCATGTGCCATTATTTATTGATAGGTTTTGCTTCCATTCCCAGCCTTTCCTTTGCTGTCATGTTGCTGTTGTACTGCACTGTGACCCATCTGAACCAAACACACAGATTTGCATGGAGGAATTCCATATGCCTTGGATATTCAAACTTACACAGAGCAACAGTGTTGTATGTATTGAATCCAGACACTTGAGAATTCAGTCATATGTAGAGTGTATTCTAAATGTATATTTAGGAAGACCAATATCGTTCTGTTTGTTCCATATACATTATGGGCTTCAACCACATCTTTTTTGAATGCTATCACCTCTCAGTCTATTCCTCCATCACCTGTGCTGGAGCCTTCTATGTCCATTACTTCTTTTTATTTCCTCAATCTAATCTTCTTGTACCGATCAGAGGAAGAAAAGACGGGGTTGGCTTTCAAATAAATCTTAGTTTGTGTTTGTGGTAGAGTTTTTCAATTATATTTATTATGTATTGCAATAGTGTATAGTGAATTAATGAAATAATGATGATATGTATAGTAAATCATGAAATAAGAGTTTGTGTATAAAACAATTTATACATATATTAGAATTTATGAAAAAGGAAATTTTTTTTCTTTCCCAAACATATTAAGAGAAAAAAAGGACCCTTCGATTTGAATGCCTAAGCTTTAAAAAAAGGAGTAAAATATGATGTTCCAGTATAACTCTGGTCCTATCAATCATGCATGATATATATAAGATGTAAAGTAGAATATTCTAATAAAAAATTCATAAGTACGAAGTATATTAAGAGAAATAATTTCACATTAAAAATAACAAATGAAATTAAAATTTTTATATCACTTATAAGTCTTCTTTCACTTATCAATTGATTTTAATAAAATAAAATCCACAATTTTTATCCTCTACTTTGCTGAAAAATCAGTACATGACTTTATTATATCAGTATATAATGTTTTGAGCAGGAGTGTCTATGTGTAGGCACTGTTTTATATTTGTCTATTCACATTGTTTTATTGCACATAAAAAATAACCTGCCACATCTACCGAACTCCTCAAAGAAATTAAATGGGTAACGGCCAATAATGGAAGGCAAACATCATTTATAACAAGACATTTGACTTTATAGAAACACTACAAGAATTTCATTTTAATTTAGTGATAACTTCCAAAATCATTTTTTTCTTGGGAGAAAAGTATAATTGGTAGGGATGCATGCCACATACGTTTGACAGCATACTTTTCAAAAGTTCAGAAATTTACTTCTAAGACTGAAGGTAAGCCCACTGGCTATGCTGCTGGGAAGAAAGCAGGGTTCATTCACAAGTTAGACTTCCAAAACCGTGGAGAAAATGTAAGGGCAGTTCGATTGATGAAAACAAAAAGGGAGTATGATCAACAACCGATCCTTGTCATCATTTCAATCAAAAGCTTGTAAACGATTTTAATGGATCAGGCACAGACCTTCTACGGTTTTCAGCATTCTGCAGCAGAGATGACAACTGAAGCAAATCAATGGCCTGTCCATTTTCGTGAGCAAAGTGATCTTTATTGCTCATAAGACGAGATCCTTGAAAACTGACACTGCTTTGATCATCAAAACTCTCAGAATAAGAAGCCAGAATATCCGTCTGCTGATCTACAAGATTGTTCATTCTTGACAAGTAACAGCTGCCTGAATTGACACCAGATGAGGCCTGTACTTCTGCTGCTCTTTGATAAGAATAACATCCCTCTGGTTGAGGATATGACAGAAGAGAGTGAGCACAAGTGGAGACAGGTAGTACATGAAGATTTTTGTTGTGCAACTCATTGTCAAAAACCAACGGTGAAGCTCCATATCCCGCTTCATATTGGTTTCCGCGGTTGAAATGGATACTTTCAGGAGTTGTTGCATTCGCGACATTGCAGGATAAATGCATCTGAGTTCCGTAAGCAGCATCAAGGGATCTTGGTGATGGTTGCCCGTCGACTGTCACAGGTGAAGGACCATCGCTGCTGAATGTGCATTCCCATGATTGTGTTTGTTTTGGCCAAGTAGCATTCTCATGATTTGCACCTTGCAGTATGCCGTCAAGGAACATATATGGTGAAACAAAAGATGTGCTGCCCGATGAGGAAGTACCCAAAATTGCCATTCCTGTGAATGAGTTGATGGTTTGGAACAATAAAACAGAACAAAATTAACACGTGCTAGGATGTTTTAGGACATTCACCCAAAGATTTAGTTAGAAATATAAATATATGCATAATGCACAAAAAGAGATGCATGTAAGGAATGTTAATTGTGTTGAACTAATAGTTAGCTTCATCATCTACAACAAATATACAATTATTATATTTAGTGCTTTCATGTTATAAAATTTTATGATCATCTTGAATGCATAGTTTACATTGAATATTTCAGTCCTTTTGGGTCATCTAATCTTCAAGATAATCTGTATGAACATTCATACAGGAATTTGTCTAGTTTTAGAAATGCATAATACTGTTTGCATGGTTAAATGCAACGAATCTTGAATATGGATTTGATATGACAACACCTAAATTGGAAATTATTTGGGTATGGGATTTATTGCAAAAGTTGACAGCATATATAATCACACTTCCCTTTGTGGTAAATATTCTTAGGCCAATAACATGCTCAGAAAGCTAGATGGATAAATGTTATTACTTTAAGGACCATCAGGGAGAAGAATCCTAAAACCCATGGATTGCCGTACCATTGAGAGTGACATGGATTATCAACAGCGTTAGTTAACTACTTGATATTCCAACAAGACCAATATTAAAAAAGGTAAATTTTCTTATACAGCAAGGATTGTTCCACACCTGTCTCTACAGAATGAGTGGGATCCATATTCCAATTTTTTAAGAAAAAAAACAGAAAAACGACAATGAACTCTCTTGAAAAATACAAATAACAGAGAAAGAAACTTATTTGGAAAACTTCAATTGTGCCTATTGAAAGAAAAATTTCAAATTGTAAACACTATGGTTGAACCTAGGCTCTATATGATGATGGCTCCCTTTTCTCACTATTTATTGATTTTAAAATGAACTTTTAATATAGAATCAAAGTAAGTTTACACGTGTTTGCCTGTCCACCAGTATACTAAAAAAGTGTGGAAGATATTTAGAAGAAAAAATCCTACGTCATAAATGATGCAGTCAAATCTGAACTCTACATGATGATGATCCCATTTTCTCATTATCAATTGTTTAAAAATGAACTTTCAACAATGCCTACTTTCCAATCAGTGTTTTCAATTGATTTTAAGTCTGGAACTGAAACTTCCATATAAAAAATCCTAACTGCACAGTTGTCCAATTTTCAAGAATAATAGCATGCAAAGCAAGCGAAGTTCATTAAAGGAAAACGTAAGAATTACCACAGTAGAGTTGTGTCATTCTTCCAGTCCTTGCAGAGTTAATATCTATTTGTGGCTTTCTGCGGCGTTCATTATGACCAGCAAGTCGCTTTCTGCAACTTCTTTTGCCTTCATCAAAAGCATCTAGCAAATGAAATCTGCATATATTATTGCATTATGAGTTTACAGCACCATAAAAATTTGAATGTTTTAATAATTACTCATATTGAGTTTATTACATCAAATCACACAAACACATACACATAAACCAGCCTATGTAAAGTTTAGAAAGCTTAACATTTTTTTCAAATGAACAATCAGCATGTGCAAGGAAAATTTTACCAATAATTTTAAAAATAAAATTAAAAATCATGAACATGTAGTGTACTAATTATATGGATCAAAAAATTTGTTGATCTGATGGAGTTACTGTGAAAAATATAGCATAGAAAATCCCCAAGCAATTCCATCTCAGGAATAATGGAAAATTTAAAATTCATACTTGGCCTAGTCAACAAGTAGAACAAGCATTACTAGCTTAAAATCATCTTTGACACTGTTCTTTTATCTTTACTCTCAACTTCCAAAATTACACTCATTTTTATGATAATATTCCTAATTCTCAATTCACTCATTTCATTTATCAAAATTACTTTTCCCTTGTCTCCCATCTCAAAACTGTTTCTTACGTTTTATTCCCAGAGTTACTTTTTCCCACTCCGGGGGCACCAGAAATGGAGCCTTTGTGTATAAATAAAGGAAAAACAGAAAGTTGAGTATGAAACAAATTCAGGTTAATAACACAATGATATAAAACAATTTTTAGCATTATAGGCTGTAAATTGGAAGCACAAGAAAACTTACTGTAGTAGATTTAGATTATTTTAAAATGGGCCTGGATTTATAAACTCTCAACATTTCAACAGGAAATATCAAGTAATGTTACATACTTGATAATTTATAACTAATGCAAAGAATGTACAAATTAACATTACAAAAACTAAAACATGATTGTACTACTGTTAGTGTCGTTGGTGATACTTTTTTGGGTAATTTTATGGGGATCAGCTTCTTCTACACTCCACTTCCCTAGCTTGTGTCCTACCAATCTCTGAAGTATAGTTCACTCCTTCCAGCCTCCATCACAAATAACTCCCATCAAATTCAGCTTTATGAAATAAAGAGAAATTGTTGATTGATCAAACTAATAAGGGTATTTCAACGATATGGATTGGATTGACAAAGACATTAAATCATTGGCTTGCTTTCAAGTACCAAATGGACCAGTTAAAATAAGAACCTTTTTATATATTTTTCCAAGGACTTTTGACTTCCTAGTCTTGACATGGTAGTAGAATCACGTTTTAACCCATCTTATTATAGTAAACATAGCATGTTTCTGTAACGCATCTCTGTATATATACATTGTCTTTCAAGCTTATCATCCTACAAGAAGTTGTAAAGAGTATTTAGTTCATTGGTTAATTGTGAAATAAACATGGATCTAATAGCATCCTCAACATCTCCATCTATACCACATATCTTAAAGTTGGATGTCCTTATATTAGTACAGCATTTATGTTGGATTTAGAAATTTAATTCTCATTGTGGTATAAACAGAGATAACTAGTTTCTATGGAATAGAGATATTATATTTAAATAGAGATATTAGTGATTAAATCCTATTTTGAGAAACTTCATGGAAAGCTAAGCTGTTTGAAAAAAGTTAAAAAGTCAAACTCTAATGCTCATCATCCACAGCCTTAGTACATCTCTAAATTTCTAGAGAGCCTAGAACCAATGCACTTCAAGAATTAAAATAAAATTGGCATATTGTGATCTTTATTTGTCTATTTTATCCATGGACATATTTAATATTACCCAAAAATCTATTAATATTTACAGAATAAAATTCCTTTTAACTCAGAATCATATTAGAATCTATGACAATCTATATTTTTACAAACATTTGAAAAAATCCCTTGCACAATAATTCTTTTTGAAGGTAAAGATATTATTAAAATTAAAAAAGAGAAAGGAAGGATGCCATAGGAAGACATTGCAAATACTATTCTCACCTCAGCATGCTTAAGTACAGAGTTCTAATGGGATCCGAGACAACAATTCCAAAAGCTAATTTCTATAAAATCTTTCAAAAACTATCTAATTTCAAGAAGCCGACTTCTCCAAAACCAGTACCAAATGGACCATTGACGTTTATGCTTACTAAGATAGAACAAAGTTAATCAATGCCAATTTCATGCGAAAATGAGACAAGGAATCGGGTATGCACATTTGCATTAGAATTTTTCCTCTTTGATTTCAAGTGTGGCCTTTAATACGTAGGAAGAAGAGAAATAAAGTAAGATAAAGTGTACCATGCCTTCCTTTGAATGTTTGTGATTCCTACATTGCATAATTTGCATTTATTCTGTCATTCAGAATAGTGTCAACAATATTATCCGTGTGTTTCTCAGTGAGAGGATATGAAACCAGTAGATTGACTGTACTAAGCAAAAAGACATGCTGGCAGGATACTAGTCTTCAATAGTGAAGGGACAGAACTGACCTGCTACATTTTTGACAAAATCTCTGCTGGATGCCATTGACAATGACTACAGCTGTTTTTGAGTGAAGTTCACAAACTCTGTGCCTTTTGTAGTAATCCTTTGAGTCACTAAGATCAATGTTACAATTAAGAACCTGACAAAATGAAGTTTGTCCACTCAAACATGTTGATCTTATCCTTTTTGCAGTTATTGATGATGCATGTGATTTAAAAGTTTCCGCATCTCTTAAAGGATTGCTTTTCTTAGAGTATCCACAGTCAGAAATTCTCCCAAGCTTTAGATCAATAATTGAAGAATCCTTATTATCAGAATCAATCACAGAACTTGAGCTTTTTGAACCTGTCTCCTCTTCACCTAAAGCTGCCTTCTGACTAAATGAATGATAAGCAGGTTTCGCCTGAAGATGAGTAGTAGTGTCAGATAATTCTCCAGATGACATGGAGAATGCCTTTTGTGTACTTCCCTCTCTGTATGTCAGACTCTCAGTCACATCTTGACAGCTGAACAGAACTGTACTGTTATTGTTGCAAGATCTTTCCAACTCACACGTAGTTGGTATATCTTTTATCCTTGTCACTTCAGTACATGGAATAATTCCATCATGCAATCCAATAGCCTTTTCCAGGGGATTACATATGCAAGATTCCATAATCTGCAGAATTAAGTAGTAAAGGATGGGACTTCTGTTTGCTTAGGCTGTTTATGTCGCTCCACTGCAATAGAGAAAGTTGAAATTCCATATTAGCAAACTCAAACAAAATAAAATCAACAAAATCTGCATGTGAATGCTCTATAAATTCAATTAGAAAAGGAGTGTAAATGCAATCAAAACCAAAAGCAGAAATAATTTCATATCTGTTGGCAATGGATTTGTAAGCTACTCCAGTATTGATTCCTCAACTGCTCAACATGATCATTAGTACTTACAAAATCACATGCCTTGCAATACTCAATACATAAATTTATGATTCTTCTATCAAGTAAAACCATAAATTAATTCTTAACAAGCAAAACCTATTGTGCCAACGAGGGCAAGATACGATTATATTTTGGCACAAAGTTAGACTTATCACAAGTACGATGCCCACAGACATGGGCTAACGTTAGGAAAGAAATTGCAGTCAAAACTGACCCATGAAGAAATAACTTAAATCGTAATTTAAGAAAAACACCAACCAGGGCACGATTGAAAAAGAAACAATGACATACGAGAGTAACCAGAAGTGCTGGTTCAACAAATGAATGAGTAAAAGGCTTTTAAGGAGGGTCAATGACGAATATACTACTAAGCAAAAGAAACACCATGGCAAAAATAACATATACTACTAAGAAAAAGAAACAAAATGGCAAAAATAATAACGATGTGCCCTGGTAATGATGCATTACATAGAACCCATGGAAACGAAAGCACAATCGTACACCTCCATGGTCTCCCATATTCCATTAAGAAATACATTTCATACACAGGAAGGAAGGTTGGGAAACTAGATTTAAAAAATCGCCCAGCAAAAAGACGCAATTAAGTCATAAAAAGATCTGTATCGAGTAAGTACCAAATCACATCAAACCGGAATCGACGAATAGTTCTCAAGAACGTATAACAGCCCGTGTACTTCAAATTGGCAACCAAAGTACCCATAGATGAACAAATGTACATTCAAAGAGTGATCACAACAAAAACAATAAAATAAAAAAAACAATGAGAGGGCAGACAGACATCCACTAGGGAAAAATGCCCAAAAAGCCGCAAAGGACGAGTACCAAAGTAGTAATGTTGCAATAAATGAGCAGAAGCTGCAACAAAGAGGGAGTTGTTCCATGCCCCCTGGCAGACGCCACAGACCGATGACACCAACTTCTCAACAGCAGAAAAGGCCAGAACCCATTTCAGAATATGAGCACGAACAGCAGAAAAATACGAGCTTTTCCCCGTCGGTCGAGGGAGCGGCAGGTACCGACGGGGAAGGGGGGGAGAACAGTAATGAGCAGCCGCGTTTGTTGGGCTGTTTTAAAACGGCCTGAATAAATCCAAAGGTTCTGTTTTGGAACAGAATAATTTTAAATTATATTTCAGAAATTTTTTGTTTGTTTGTTAAAATAATTATTTTTATAATTTTTATTTTTATTTTAAAAAAAATTAGTATTTAAGTACGACGTAATTAACGTTTGATGAGTTGCTTATTATTAGTGATGATATTTTATTTTTAAATTTTTTTTATTATTAAGAATATTTTAAATGCTAAATTTAATATATATATATATATATGTAAGAATCTATTTTAAATTATGTAAATGTGATGATATATGTGAGAATACATGTAAATAGTTTTGTAAGAATATATGTAAATATTTTGAAATTAAAAAGATCTTTCGAGTTGAAGAGCTACAGTCAGTTGTGTAAAAATAGTTTTTAAATTTTTTCAAAAATAAATATTTAAAAAATAGGTACATTTATTTTAGCTCTTAATTTTTGAAGCAATACTTTAATTACATTTGAAAATAACAATACTTAAAAAAAGTAGTTATGTTTATTTATTAAAACAATAATTTTCAATTTTTTTTTAAATATTCTAATTTTACTTTCAAAAGATATTTTTATATATATATTATTAATAATATTTTAAAAATTTATTTTATTAAAAAATTTTAAAAATAAATAAAAGTATTTGTAAAATTTTGATTTTTATTTTATAATGTTAACATTATTTATTTATTTATATATTTATTAAAAATGTGCTCTTCATCGGTAGATGAGCCACTCCATAATTAATTAAATAATCAACTATTTATTTATTTATTAATATTTATTAATTATTATAAATAAATAAATATTTATTTATTTAAAAATGCGGAAAGGTAATTGTATCCTTTGAGAAATAGTTTCAATTTTCAGGAGTGACTAGCTCATCTTTCAGGAAAAAAAGCCTTTATTGAAGCGTATTTACGTCTTAAAGTTACCATATTAGTGAAAAAAGTATGTTTATTTACACTTCTTTAAAAATTACTCCAATCTTCTTTAAAAATTAGAAATAGGTACAAATAAATGTACCTTATAATAACTCTTCGTAGTTTTTATGTTTATTTTTTAAAAATCCAAAAATTACTTTTATATAGCTCCTTAAGATTCCTAAACTCAAAAAAAACGTGAACATTATTTTAATCTTAAAACATATACATATATTCTTGCATAACTATTTACACGTATTTTTACATATATCATCACATTTTAGGAGCAGTAACCAAGAATCGTGATAAAAAATTTATCATACTTCTTTAATTTCGTGTATTTTTTATTATTTATCATTGAACTTGTAGTTACACAGAAAATATATAATTATATTTGAAATATTAAAATATAAAATATTTATAATTTTTTTCAAAATTTCGTAATGTGTATAAATAGTTTAATTTTTTTTCCTTTACTTGTTCTATTTCTTAAATTCTTATTTTTCAGATTTTTGATGAATCAAATTATTTAAGGATAATCTACAAAGTATACAATATAATATGTAACCATAACAACAGCTTTAAATATAAGAAAAAATTCAACACATGAATCTACACCTTTTAATGGCCGTCGATCTTGACTTTTTATTTTTTAAAGCCCTTGGCGCGTATTTTTCTGGACCATTTACAATGTTTTATCATATTTGACTTCTACCAGTAAAAATTGAAGTAATTTAGTTTGTTAAAAGTGAAGGTAGTTATATTTTAAATGTAAAAATATTTAATTAAAAGTATTAATATCATTCAGTGAATGTAAAAAGTATCATTTAAAAAATATTTAAATAATTCTACTTCGTTTCGTCGTTGATGGATGTGGCTAAAATTTTATTAAATTGGATTGAGAAGAAAGGAAAAAAAAGGTGAATCTCAAAATAAAATGGACCATGCAGGTCTTGAACCTGCGACCTTCGCGTTATTAGCTCCACGCTCTAACCAACTGAGCTAATAGGCCTTTTTGATAGCTGGTCTCAAATGTAAAATGTTATTCAAATAAGTATACGTTCATGGCGTTTTATCCTTGTGCAGTGGAAACTTCGACGGTTGGGCAACGAAGCGGATAATGGAAGGGATGACGGCAAGCGAGATAGCAGGCCTGGGCGTCGGCGCTCTCCTCTTCTGCGTCACCGTCGCTGCTCCGAAGGTTGACGCCTTCGTCTCTTCTTCCCAAAGAAGGTCGCGCTTTCTACCTTCGCCCTTCTCTTCTTCTTCCTCTTTCTTGCCCTGCCGCTTCCGACGTCTCTGTCGAACGGGGTTTCTTCGTTTTGGTTATACATTCTGTGATCATTATTACTACTAGTGGCTCTTCGTTTAACAAGCTGAATTGAGATGATAAGCTCTAGCCGTAATTTTCCCACTACTCAAATTGGCGTTTATGGACACTCTGTGCACGAATCGTTCTTTGGAGCCATTCACCTTGTTTTTGATGAACATATTTTCAACTTGAAAAATGGAAGATTTCTGTCATTGCTAAATTTTGGACAACATACTTCCCACCAAATCCATATGTATAACCGTAGTCTCAACCAAACAAACCCTTGTTAGGCATATAGTTTTGTGATTTCTAATTCTCCAACTTAATCATTTCAATACATGTATGCAGCTCTTTGGGTATGTGCAAGAAATGTGGTGATCTTAGAGTGATAGCATGTGCAGAATGCAAAGGAGATGGATTTATTAAAGACAGGGGACCATTTGGTTTCACCTTCGTGGATGATTTTTATCAATCATTTGGTGAAGAGGATCCACCATTGAAGTCCAAGCCTTGCACCAAATGCAAAACTAAGGGACGGATCAAGTGCCCAGTTTGTTCTGCATTGCCTCGAGTTAAGTAGGCCGAACATGTCTGAGTTATGTGTGATAACACTCCAATTAAATTATTATGTTATCCAGCTCGTTATGTTCGACTGTATCATATGTTGTTTTGGTTATGCTTGTCTAAATACCATTTGGGCTTGCGTGTAAATTTAAAGAGTAGTGATTGCTAGCAAAGCAAGCATGTGTTGTCCCATGTGACAACAATGTAAATTGTTCTTGCATCTTTTGTTTTAATTTCTTTTACATATCACACCTCATAAAATCATGCTAAATTTATGTTTAATAATGAGTTTTTACGTCATGATAGATATGTAGAATTTGTTTATACATACTTAAATTCTTGTTTTCATTTAAAATCTTGAAATTTAACACATTTCAGATGTGTTTTAGTTGGAAAGAACTGATTAGTCTTAAATTTATTGCTTTCAAGTCATGGTCTTCCTTGTCATTTTTTTGACCATTGGACTTAAATTCTGAATCATACGTTCTTTTTGAATTGTACGGTAAATCTTCACTGCTGCAAAGGAAACCTATGTTTGCTTGGTGTTGCATCCCAAACACAATGCTAGATTGTTAATTACTAGGGGTGCATGGCATGCTCAGTTATGTGTTATGTGAAGTATATTTCCATTCAAAATTACCATTAAAATACTAGTAAAAAACCAATGCTTTCATATAATAGGCCATGTACCTTTGTAAGTTTTAACTTGTAAGCTTTATTCCCTTTTTGTGCCACCGATACAACAATATGCACAATGGTCTTCTATGTTATATAAGTGGATCGCCATCATAATTTTGTAACTCTTTTGTTGTTTTTCTTATTATGACATTGAACTTTGTCTTGTAAGCTAGCAAAGTCTCAGGTTATATTTTTGTAGTCTCAAAGCTCTACCTGGCTTTTTCCTAGGACTATACTTCTAATTAATTTCCATTAACTTTCATGTGTGCTACACAATTATGTCCTGATCCATGCATTATTTTGTCTAAAATGCAAATGGTCAAAATTTCTTTCCTAGAACATCATCAATATTTTTGTGGTTGGAACTTGGAGTGACACTTTTATCTCCACATCCTCGTTTCGAAAATCCAACCCAAAACAGATTTTCCCTAGCATACACGTGTTAAATGGAGGCAAGTGTGTCTTTTATGCATCATCTTGTTCTTTGGCATTGCAGATCAGAATTTTCTAGGAAGTATTATCCATGATCTATCACTGCCCCTGTTGCATCTTTTTTGTTTCATTTTTAGTAAGAGTTTATTCTGTTATTATTTTGACTGTAATAAATTGCTTCTGTTGTAAGATCTAATGTTCTTTCTTCCAAAATTCCATTCATCTTATTATATAAAAACATTGAATGGAGAAACCAAGTACTTTGTCTTTGTTCTTGTGTTGTTTTCTCCTTCTACATCACATAAGATTAGTGCTTGTTCTATTTATGTTTATCTAGTTATTTTCATCAATGCTTTATCCATTACTTTGTTTCAGCTTTTATGGCTCTTACTCAACCCGTTCTTCATAAAATTCTTGGTATGATGGAAGCAAAGTACTTTTGTTTTTATTTTGTTCTTAGTACCAAACACTTGATAAGCAAGCAACTTTTAATAAATTTTTAATCACTCATTCACTACCAGATATTTAGGATATATTCTAATGTTCTTTTGTGAAATTTCCTTCAACTCTCAAAAATATGGATTTTTTTTGTGACATTGAAGAGAATAATAAACTCCATACTTGTATTGAACTGTATGAGGTAAAAATTTAGCACACTCCTGGCATGAAATTTCTGCTTTGAGTTCTGAATGGTAAGAGTGGATTTCTTTTCCCGAGTTATTGTCTCAGAGACAGAACGTATCGATTATACAGGTTCCTCAGTTTTTGGATTGCTTTTGGCTGAGGTGTGACTTTCCAGTGTGAACAGGTTCTTGCACAAAAACTTCAGAGAGAAAGTATAGTTTTTGTGATGTTAACATTTCATTTCTTGGCTTTTGTGGTCTCGTGATGCATGGAAGAGAATGAAGTAGTGCACCACATGTTAAGTTGTAAATGACCTGTAAATATGTTTAGTCTCACATGATAAATCAGCTGTTGTTATCTTCATGTAACCTTTATATAAAAATGACCTCTGTTTGTGAATAAGATCATCAAATCTTTTTCCTCTTTTGCAACTCATTCCCCAATCAAACAAAATCTCAGTCAGCGGGAGGCATATCCATGAAAGAAAATACACTAGATTGCAGGGAAAAAATGGAAAGGAAATGCTTCAAACATTTAGGCAGTTTTTGTCAAGGTTCATTGCCCTTGGGGACAATGTCATGATCAAATTACTAATCAATATGGAGCACGACATTGTTGATTGTAAAGAAGTTTTCAACATGTTCGTTAGGTGCTGGTCAATTCCATTTCATGAAAGAAGGCGTAGATGGGAAAAGTTGTAGCCAATCTGCTTGCCTGCCAACGATTTCCAATTGGAGTTTCTGTCGTATAGGTAACTTCGATTCTCCATTCCTATTTGCTTGTCATATATATGAAATTTGAAATCCCTTGAATTCAATCCTTGCATCACCTGATTTTTCCTGGTTACCTTGCATGGCAGGAAACATATGTTTTCACTCATCTCTAAACCTTGCAACATCTAGGTAAGTGACCTAGGCATTTCATTGTCAATTGTTGAAATTCAGAATACATCCAACTGAGCCTCAAAAAATGCGGCCAACTTATCTGAAACTAGCATTTACAATTTACCGTATGGTAAGATTTGATGTATGTGATATGCATGCATCTCATGGGGCTTGTGCATCACAAAAAGTGGACTCTGAAAGCAGGGAACCCTTAAAATGGTGGAAAGAACCAGAGCATTCAGCAATAGTGGAGTGGCCAGGTGAGTGGAGGCCGAGCTAGATGCCACCTACAATGCACGATCCATGTGCACCCTTGAAATGAAATCAAGTAAGGAAGTGAAGGAAAACATATCCCAAAAGGATCAGAATTGGCAAGCATACACCATGCATTTACTCAACAATCCCAGACATGGGACTGCTTGGGGTATGGCTTTTTTTTGTGTGTTATGATAGTAATACTTTTGGTTTTGAGTTGATTCAAAAGTTTTTTCTTGAAAATTATTACTTTGAGATAATTTTATTGTATTTGTGGAGTTTTGAATCCGAAGTCGTAAGATTTATAAGAGATTCCTCGACCACTAAAATATCACTTTAGTGGTTTGAATTAATTCAGATTTTTTTTTTGACAGATAATGTCAATGTTGAAAGATATAGTTGTGAATCTAAAGATGTCTAGAAGTTCTCATAACCACTAAGTAGCCATTTCAGTCAGATCCCGACCGTCCAAAAGGAAAGAAAGAAAGACCATGGAAGAAAGAAGCCCAGTTACGATCCGACACACAGTCAATCGGCCTATGGTGTAGCTGGAGGCCTTGGCTTCTCTTTTTCCTCAACATCACATCCCAGAAGAAGCAAAGCAACAGACCAAGGCTACGGGATTGGATCATTTGATCAAACTTGTCAGCTGTACCTTCGAAGCAGCCATGCAGGCAGATTCGTGAGCTTTGCATTATTTGTGATTAAAGATGATATTGCCATTCATGCTTGCGACATAAATTATCGTATATGCCAATTTGACTATTCAAATTTATTACTCTGATTCATGGGAAAAAGAGGTGGATCTGTGGAATAAACATTTTAATTGAGATTTAATTTCAATCGTTTAAATGCTGATGTTTATAAGATCTTTTTAAGAGAAAAAAAGGATTTCCTATTCTCGATCGAGAAAAAGAGAGAGAACAAAATAAGCATATTCACAAAAGACACGAGAAATTTATGTAGTTTGACAATGATTATGTTTTTTTATCATATTAGATGTAAAATTATAACTTTGTTCGTGAAACTAATTCTAATTTTAATTTTATTAAACTTTTGAAGTTGAAAAAAATTATCCTTAAATTATGTCAATTTACATCAAACACTGGTACCCATGTGAGACTATTAGTCTTCCATGGGTCTAGTAGTCCATGAGAAGATGGAGAAATAATAATATAATTTAATTATTTGGTACATAAGCTAGAGGTTAGGCTTGGCATTAATTATAACCAAAAATAGAAATAAGTATAGCATTCGCCTTTGAGATGTTACACCAATAAACATAAATTCTTTTTTTTTTTTAAATGACATATATAGTACATGACAATATTTGGTAGTGTAATACTTCAGTCTCATTTAACATTATTCGAATTTTGGTGAACACAAAAGAATACTAATTAATATCATCAAAAGATATGCAATGTCCGGTGATTATTAATTCCACAAATTCAGTGGTGGAGAAAACTTATTAAAATTAATTCTAGCTAGATTAAAATGTTATTAATTAACATTTTCTTCCTGCATGATGGGAATGTCATTTCAAATAGACGTGGACAGTGCTTTTTAAATAGAATAATTAACGAGGAAGTATATGTTAAACGAATCTGATGAGAACGAAAAGTTCTTAGATATATATGTTCTAAAATTTGAGCAAGAACTATGTTGCGTTATCCATTAAATAAATTTTCTTAAATTTTTATATTGTATACAAACAAATACAGAACTTTTAAAATTTTCATTTCCTAAAAATATTAATTTTTTTTCATATTTACCGGAAGATACGGATAAACAATTTTCTTTTATAGATAATGGTAAGAGTGAGAGGGACAATTGTAAATTTACAAGAAACTTGTGTTTAAATAGAGATTTGAATTTAAAATCTCAAGATGTAAAAAAATTCTCATAATTACCAAATTACCACTTCAATAATATATAATTAAGGTAACATTTGTTTAAACATTTTTAATTTTATATCATAATTTTTTATTATACACTATAGCTATGTACAGTCATATTTGTTAAATATTTTAACATTCTATATCAAAAAAAATCTAAAAAATTACATTATAAATTATGTAATTTATTTAAAAATATAAATCTTTCCTTACTTAATTCTGCTCCTTTAAATTACTTGGTATATATTTATATTCACTGGATGCTTAACTTTTTGATGAAATTTTTTTTCTTACATAAATACTTAAAAATTGTAAAATACTTTTCAAAATTTTTAACTCAATTTCATTCTTTTTTTTTTACTTTTAATTTTCAAAAGTGTACTAATTTTATAATGATATTTACACTTTTTAATTTATTTATTATATCATCAACGTTACTTTTTTTCTTCGTTCCATCTTGAAAATAGATGATTCGATGGAGGGCATATGTGGGAAACCGGAGCTCTCCCAACGAGGCACCCGGTGCCAACCCATCCACTTCTCGACACGTGTGGCCACGCCGACACGCAAAAGGAGAGTTTGAGATTTTAAGGTTAAACTTGTGACGTCACTGTACTGGTATCCTTTTCTTTAAAAAAAAAAAAATCAGTTCCATATCTAATATTAAATAAAAGCGTTTTTTTCTCAAAACGGTAGTCGATATATAAGTTAATAAGCTTCGTTTGTAAAAATCACTCATGTAAAAATTATTTCTGACGTCGTGATAATGTGAGTAGATTTTTAAGAAAGTTTTTTTATATTAATATTATTATGATATTTAATTAAATTAATATTAAAAAAATATAATTTTAATATTAATATCACTTATTTAAATATTAAAAGACATCAATTCTTATGAATTATCTTTTCAAACGACGCAAAAGTAAAAATTAAGAGATTGTATTTGGAAAGTAGAGTAGACCACGAAAGGTACGTGGAGTGATCTATACTTAATAATAATTGTGAAGAGTTAAAGTTGAAAGTAATTTTGTAAAAGATGTTAGAATTATATGGTAAATTATAAAGTAAAAATTTATATAATAATAATAATATATGAAAATTTATGAAAAATTAGAACTCTTTATTTTTAAACGAAGCCAGTAGATGCACAGAAGGAAGCTTTTTACGGTATTATCCTCCAATTTTCGTAATTCCTCCAAGATTTTCAGCTATTTTTTGAGGATCACGGCTTTATCAACAGCAGATCTCTCCAAAGATAAGGTTGAAGGTTTAGCAGTGGAAGGGATTATGGCAGGAGATTTTTCGGAAGAGACAGGGATTTAAATAAAAGGGTTGCTGAGATATTGAGAAAAAAGGGAGAAAGATCGAAGAAAGGAGGGAATCTGATGGTCAAATCAAATAAAGCACTGTTCCATTGGTCCGGCACCGGAGCGGCTGCGGTCCGCCGTCAGTCAGCTGCGCAGCTGTGGAGCAAGGGGGGGAGTAAAAGATGGATGGGGAGGGAGAGGTGAGTTGCAGTGCTGCTGTGTGTTGTACTGTTGCATTAATCCCAGGTTAATCACATGCTTGCAGTCCGAGCAAAGGGAAGGGAGTAAAAGAGGAAAACGAAATCGTGCTATTTTAAAATTTCAGGATAAGCTGATGTTGTAGTTGCTGCCCTCAACCCTGGCTATGTCTCCTTTTTCTTACCACTTCAGGTATATAAGGAGAGCATGGGGGAAGGGTTGGGTGAGGGTGGTGGTGAAGGTGAAAGGGGGAGATCGAGTGAGGAGGTAGCTAGGGTGTGGATCGAGGAGGAGATTGGGTGGGCAGGCTAGGTATAGTGATCGAAAGAGAGAGCTAGGGATGGGTAGAGGAAGGGTTGTGCTGAAGAGGATCGAGAACAAGATCAACAGGCAGGTAACCTTCGCCAAGCGCAGGAACGGGCTGCTGAAGAAGGCGTACGAGCTCTCCATACTCTGCGACGCCGAGGTCGCCCTTATCATCTTCTCCAACCGTGGCAAGCTTTTTGAGTTCTGCAGCAGACCAAGGTACACACACACACATGCATCGATCCTTGCCCCTTTTAATTTATTTGGCTTCTTACAGATTAAATAGAGAGCATCATCGATCTGGTGTTCTCTTTAGCTAGTATTGCTTCCAATTATTTTGATCTGCTCGCGAGCAGATCTCACTTTATTCATGCCATGCTTGGTTAGAGTCATATATATATGCTTATAATTAATGATATTTCTGAAAGTTTAGGCATATATTAGTGAAGCTCTTTTTTGGACCATCATTCTTTTCGGAGTGTCTTATGTTATCTTGTGGGTACGTTTTCGATTTTTCCAAGGTACTTTCCTCCTTCATGCGGCTGGAAGAGGAACATGAAATTCGTAGTTTTTTATTCTATGGCTTAGGGTTATGTTCTTGGGATCTTTTCCCTCTTCCATCTGTGTTAGTGTTCCTGATGAGATCTTCACAAAAAGTGGTGGATGTTAATTTGAAACTTCTTTAATGGTTTTTTTTGCTCATCTGAAATATATATATTCTTGTTGATATTAAAACCTGGCCTGTTATAATATTGTTCATAACCTAAATATTGATTTTGAAAAAATATTCTTTTTTTGATCAACTAGAATATGTACTCGATCTCCTATTAATTAATCCCAGTGTTAACTAAAATGATAATTGATCCGGTAAGAATATAGGATTTCCTCTAAGACTTTATCACACAACTTATTTGCCGAGCTAGCTAGTTTTCTAAAGAGATCATGTACTGGTTTTACCTTGGCTCTAAAAATCGTATAAATCTCTTTGCAGCTGATTCACTATTTTAATTATGGATCTAATTTGTAATCTTTGATCAAAAGAAATATATGACTAGCTAGTATGTGCCTGCATCCATTGATTCTGTACGTAATTAAGGAAGTTGATTAGCTAGAGATACATGTGAAATCTGTGGTTCCTAGCTTTTATAACCACATCTCCCAAAGGTTACGATAGTGTGTAAATGGACTTAATTAAATATATATATGGTTTCTCTCATTAATTTTGCTTCGCGAGATTAGCTTTGTATGGCTTTCCAATTTATAAGGAATAACCAATCAACAGTGTTTTTAAAATTCTATTACTAGATATAGCTATCTAGGTTCATTCAAAACAGCAAATATAGGGTCATAAAATTCTGGAGATTGGTATTGTAGAATGAATAATTATTTTCAGATAATAATTGACTGAGGTGGAGTTTCGTTTGTTAATTAATAATCTTTCAACTCCAGTTTTAACTTTTTATAAATCTTTATACATCATTATCATACAAATTAACTTTCATATATGTATAAATTTTTATTTCATAATTTATTATAAAGCTTAACTTCGTTTGATAACAAGATTCAATTTCCAACTCTATACAATATTCGAAACTAGAATATTTTGTTACCAAATGCATAGACATCCACGTGAGTAAGTTCATCAATGGTAAGATATGTATGAAATTAAAATTATATTAATTTGTAATTTGGCATTACTTCAAATAAAAGAAATAGTTTCAAAAAATAGGACTTCTTTCTAAAAATAAGATGATTGCAAATATATATTTGGTGAGATTTTAACTTAATTTAAATATTTTTTGATAATGATAATTTAAATACTGATCCTTGACCAAATGATCTTAAAAAATGTTGATTTATATTAAATTTCAACCGTTTATTTTGTAATTTAAAAATATTAATTAGCATAAAAGCAACGGTATAGTTACCAAATTAATTAATTAACAACCCCTAAAAAATTTTAATTTCGAGATTTCTACATTACAAAAGATTTATTTATTGTCACCAAACGTAGACTAGATATATATATAGAATCTTATATATATTGTACATAATTACTACATAAAATGGTCTTCTTAATTTTTTAATAAAATAATGATAAAACAATGACATGAAAATTTCTACATTAATATTATCAATATAATGTGAACACCTATTCATTGATTTTTGCTCTTGGTTATATATATAAGACAAAGGGTGTGTTTGAGAAGAGTTTCAATTAACTTTGAGAGTTCCATAAAGTTGAAATTGGAATTAGTTTCATGAATAAAGTTAAAATTGTATAACAATTAGAATGATAAAAATTTAGACAATAATAATAATATTGAAAGTGATTTTGAGAATCAAAGTCGGTCTCAAACAATGCCTTGCTTTATAAAGTGAACTGATAATTATGAGTCAATATCTAATTCATGGTCATTCAAATTAAGATAAATATGATTGTCAACAACAATAGCTCGTGGTATTAATTATAATATTATCACGTATTCTTTGTAATTCCATCTATGGTTAAATTTTTGATTAAATCATGTAAATTTAAATCTTCTCACAATTGGTAAGCTTATATAGTTTTAGGGCCTTTTCTATTTCTTTTAGTTTTTTTACCCTAATTAATTATTAGTTCTCTCTAACTGATGCATATGCACCCTTAGACTGCTTAAAGATATGATTAATTAAATTATCTAAGTCGATCTTTTTTAATTGTATCTTCAAATGTTGCAACCCTAATTAATAAATATGATTGTGAAGACTTTTGTAAACCTTTTTCTCTCTAACTTTGCATCTTTCATGCTTCCTGCTGGTACGTACCCAGTATGCTCAAGACGCTGGAGAGATACCAGAAATGTTGCTACACTTCAGAAAATGTGGTTCCCTCAAGGGAGACTCAGGTATATACATCCATTTCTTCAATGGCATGGGGCCTCAGGTACATATAAAATAAAAGATTCAAATTAAAGTCTATATGATACCAAAATAAAATAATTAAGACATTGGGTATATTTAGGCATTGCCAATAATTTGGACGCCTATACTTCAATTAACAGCCATCATTTTGTTGACTTTTAAGATTATTGGATCAATTTAATTAATTAATAATAACTTTGTGTGATGAAATTTTCATCAAATATATATGCATGCATTTTGTGGGTTTTAAATTTAATTAATAACTTGAGATGCATCCTTTAATTTCCCTTGTCATCCTATACTTGCATGTGCATGTATATAGAATTAATGATCTTCATTTTCCATAAAATGTACGTGCAGTGCAAGAAGTCTTCTTTACAGGTCTACTTGAGTTACCATTTTTCCTTTGCATTCCTTGAGAAGATATATATATATATGACTGAATTCTTTCTGTTCTTGTCCTTGTACAGAACAGTTATCAAGAGTATCTGAGATTGAAATCTAAGGTTGAGGCCTTGCAGCGCTCTCAAAGGTATACTCTCTCTCTCTCTCTCTATAGACACACACACACACACACTTCTGTAAGAGGCAAAAGGCGCTTGTAACACAACCTGCAGAAATCTTCTTGGGGAGGACCTGGCAACGTTGAGCACCAAGGAGCTTGACCAACTTGAGAACCAAATAGAAATGTCTTTAAGGAGCATTAGATTGGTTAAGGTGAGTAAATTCGAGAATGTTGCATGTTTGAATCCATGCCCCTGTTGTGCTTAATTACTTTAGGTGTTCATATATATTAAATTCCTTAATTCCAGCTTACTCCACATCCAACATATATACATTACGGAAGATATCAATTATTCTAACTAGCTAGGATACTGTAATAGTCTTCGATTATATTATAATTGTCAAGAAATATATTTTTTAAGTTTGAATTAATCTAAGTATAAAATTATCATTAACAAAAAATGTATAAAATTGGTCCCATGCATGTCGATTTTTTTTTAAAAATACCAATTAATATAAGAACCAATTTTGAATTTAAGGTTCATATTTAAATATGGTATCAGAGAACAATAAAATCTTAATAAGTTCATGCACAAATATTTAATAAAAAACTTGTAGGACTCAAGGAAGACTAAGGATCTATTTATGCATGACAAAAGCTCATGAATGAAAAATTCAAAAAATCTAATCAGAGATGAAAATGAAAAGTCAGAACATTTGAAAAATTTAATGCAATTATAATAAAAAAATAATTATTATGTAGATAATCCTCTTCATTCATGATTGACTGATTAAATTATAATCTCCATATTTCAACACACTATTTAACTTGTTTAATTGAATAAATGTTTTTATGATCCTAGCATTTTTATTCGAGTTGAAATTTAAGGAGATCGAAATGATCGATTATTTCAACATATAGCATATAGAAAGCTGATAATATTTTTGAATAATTGTTATCAAACGTATATATTATTTCCACATCGGCTTAATTATTTCCGCATACAAATTTCAAAACTTGTAATTTGAATTGATCAACAAGAAGAAAAAAAAAGTTTTTCATTTTTTTTTGAAAATACTTGTTTAATTATCTTCATATATCGATTACAATAATCATCATCATGAGACGGACCTTAAGATTTCATCTTTCACAGTGCTATGAAGTACATTAATTGGAGTGTGAATTCATGCAATCATGCATATATGCATAGCTAGCAGTGTTGTATGTTGATCAAATCATATTGAATTTTCTGGGCGTGTTGCAGACTCAGTTGATGCTGGATCAGCTGAGGGACCTCAAAAGAAGGGTAACAATTAATTTAATCGATTGATCAGCTACAGAATTAATCTTGTTTTAATTTCCAAATGTATAATTTACTGCTATATATAATATATGCTCTTGTGCATGCCAGGAGCAAAAGCTGCAAGAAGCCAACCGAGCCTTGAAAAGGAAGGTATACATACATACATATATGTTGAAACCTGTTGGTCTTGTTTTATTTTCCACTGTTAGATGGCTATATTGTTTCTCAGCCGTCTATTATTTATGTTATATAAGCTTGTTTTGTAACCGTTTGAAAGATACGAGAAAAAAACACTTTCTATTTCCTTCGGCAAAACCCTAGCACCTTCATCATCTTCAATACTTTTTACTATGCAGATTTACAATGTTAATATGATATCAAACTCAGTTCATATACATTCACTTATAAACACTTGTTCATATAAAAAAATTAAAAATAAATTACAAGTGAAGAAAAATATTAAAATAATTTTAAATTAATAAATATAAAGAATAAATTAAATTTAATATATATAAAAAATTTCTATTTACTGTCAGTTAATTTTAAGATAAAATTTTAATAATACATGATCTTTCTGAAACAAAAACGAAACCCAAGTGGTGGTTGGGTCTGTAAACCGGCTCTTCCCCGTTGCTGCAGTTGCAGGAGTACGGCTCAGAGAACTGTCTCCAGCTAGCCTGGGAAAATAATGGAGGTGGCGGCGGCGGCGGCGGCTCTGAGTTCCCACCCTTTGTACGCCAACCTCCCAACACGGACGACTTCTTTCAGCCCTTGGCATCTTGCGACCCTTGTTTGCAGATTGGGTATTTCATTCTCCCCTTCTTCTTCTTCTTCTTCTTCTTCTTCTTCTTCTTCTTCTTCTTCTTCTTCTTCTTCTCCAACACACACACATACACACACACACACACACACACACACACACAGGTTTGTCCACTGTCTGTCTGGTCGATCTGGGCGCAGGTACCAGACGTCGGTGAACGCGGACCAGCTCAACAACGGAGGTACGTCCCAGAACGTCGTCACTGGATTTGTCATTAATGGCTGGGTGGATTAATGAAGAGTACCTGATCGATCGATGAACCCAACCGTTGCTTCCTGCATGCAATCGATCGATCCAATAATTAAATAAACTGGTGCGCATATGTTTGTATAAACCGTACTTATTGGTAATTATTTACCAAGCACGTACGTACTGCACAATAATTTTGAGCTTAATTAATTAACAGCACGCTGCTTCCTTGATTATGCATGCATGTAACACAGCTTGCTGCAATGATGTGTGATGATTTTCTCATGCTTACTCCGTTCCATTAATGTGTATGAATCATGAATTGGCTAGCTCTTTTTCCATGTTTTTATATTTCCTTGAAACACATGTACGTCATCTAGCAGAAACATGCATGATTTTGGAACTTGTGCCTCAGTTTTAATAGTTCCGTTTACAATTTTTTTTTTGAAGTTTTGAATTTGAAATCGTAAACTTATTACCCTTCGAATATGATAGGTTTACCAACCTTCTGTTACTTTAAAATAGGAAAAAGTATTTTTAAAAGTGATTTTAGGTGAATAATTTTTTAGATTAGAATAATAAAAAAAGTATATTAAAATAGAAAATAAGAATATCATCGTAAAATTAAAATAAATGATAAATGAATGAAAAATATCACTTTAGTTTGATTTACTGAAACTTATAATTTACATCAAAATTGGAATATTCATTAATGTAAGTAAAATTTATTTTCATTATCTAAATGGTCTGATCTGAGTTTATATATATCTTCACCACAACCCATGGTGACTGCAACAACTGTTTCTAGCATTAATGATCGCACGTGGAAGTTTTTTTTCCAGAAAATTCTGCTAATAAATTACTGTGAAAATGATTGTACCATAAACTCTATTAAATTACAGGTTAAACAAATACAACCTTAATAGTTAATACCCTAAACGCTAAACACTTGTAAAAATGCTCAGATTAGGAATTATTAATAAAAAATGATGAGCTTGCATGGGATTTGGGTACAAATCAATTTATAACATTGAATACAGATCACTTTTTACATACAAGTTACATGCACTTTTCATTGGTATATGGTGTAGGCTAATCAACGAATACAAGGAAACATCAAAAACCAAACAAAAACATCACCACTCTATAAAAAAAAGAGAGGCAAACGTAAGGAAGACATGAGCTCCATCTTCAAAGTACTTCAGTATTTTGTTCCAAGTTCTCCCTTTTGCCACAAGTACTCGTCCGTGCGGCGTCTACCTGGTTTGAAAAGAAAAGACAACGTTTCCCATTAAGCTGAGACGGCCATAGGCACCAGGAAAATTAATGGATGGATCATAACTTCCTTTTTTGTTTATGAGTCTTCAAAATATTTTGGGATCACACAAGCGCACACCACCACCAACTGATCTACATCACAATGAGCATCTTTCTAGCATCCGCCAAATATCTTCTTCAGGACCCTGAATTCTTTGTCATCCTTGATTAGAAAAGGATATTCCTCAACTGGATCCAAGGTGGATGTCGAATCAAACTTGTGGTAACAATTGTTATGTTGTTTCATTCAGTGCCATCACCTGCAAATATTGAAAAGAGAAACCTTCACTCAACAAAGTTAACAACTTAGACGTAACGGGGAAAGGAAGCAGGACAACAGGGATGAAGTTTCCTAAAAGCTGTACTACCAATTAGGTCGGCTTCTCTAGAGCCACCTTTAAAAAATTTCTGAAGGTACACTTTCATCATCTTATAAATACATTGGACAGAGGATAGAAGTAATTGCATAAATTAAGTTATTAGATAATTATAAATACATAACGAAAACTTTTTTAGCAGAGTCTTAATGGCCTTAAAGGATAGAGACATCACCTTCTAGGTTAATACTATTATGTTTCAAATTTTAGCATTTCCCAAGAGGAGAAGGCAAAAAGATCACATATGTCTAACATGTGGGAAGAAACTCCAAAGTTTATGATCCAAGAACACTTGCTGGTAGCTACCATAGCTCTATCTATACTTGAGGTGAAAACAAGAGTTGCAGTGATAGAGAACTTAATGGCCTTAAGATGTAAGAACCGCCCATAGTCAAATCAAAATATGGTAGTAGTTGGAGTACTAGTAGGAATGGTGGTAGCATCTGAGGTGGCATAAATCTCTTTGGTAGCCTATGTCCAAGTCCAAACTTCTCACAGTACCACTCAGATCTATGGTTTATGCAACTACAATCTTCACATGGCTGATGCTTCTAATAATCTATGCAACCTCTATAGCCTCCACATCTTGGGCCACAACCATGACCTCAAGTGGTGGCCATGACTGAATGATATCACTAATACGAGTGCTGATGGAAATCCATGGAATGCAAGTGAAGGCAGTCTAAAGAATCGAGAGTGTATTAGTGACAGGTATATGTCTTCAGACCTGAGATGAGAGATCCAGACTTGGATTAGACAAGTAGGTAGCAACCTTGATATCATCTCATGGTGGTGAGTGATAAACCCTATTTCCTCCCAAAGGACTCAAAAAGTGACAAAATGATCTTGAATCGATCTATCTCCCATGCGTAACGTGATGATCTGCACACATATCTCATGCACCTGTGAGTGAGATATTCATCTCATGTCCATTCATTTGCTTTAGTATGTCCCAGATCTTATTGACTGATCATAACCCTATAGCAACACTTGGCATTAAACTACTTTCCATCCATAATACTACCATCAAATTATTGGCCTACTAATCATCATAAACACAATCCTTTACATTTAAAGTTGGTTGTGTAATACACTTTGCCTTGCAATGAGCAACAATGAATGTTCAAAAACTCTGTGACTATAATAGATGGTTCCACTGTGGTTCTTGATAATGGATTCTCTTGCAGCCATCAACTAATGGTTTAAATCTATTCAAAGAAAAAATTAACGATTCAATAAGTCATAAATGTGGGAAATGTGCCTTCATAGGTAGGAAAGCAAGTGGATTAGGGAGATTCACCCTCAATTGTAGCAGATTTAAAGGAACAGAGCTCAGTGCAAGAGCTACTCAAGAACAAATAGGAAAGGCTATGTCGGATGATAGCCACAAAATTAACTAGTGGTAGGAGGAAGGTAGAATGGTCCATAAGATGGGTCTGACAACCTTGGCTAGCGGCAACACCACTCCTTGGTTGGTGGAAAAAATGGCCTAGATGATTTGACTACCCTAGCTAGAAGCAACACTGGCTTGAACAGTGACCAACATGGTGGAAAGGAGGCTTGGAAGCCTTGGCGAAATTGGTGGAGAGAGAAGGTGGAGGCGACTAGTGATGGTGGTTTGGTGGTGGTGGCTACCCTAGTGTTTCAACCCAGAATTTGACACCATATGAATAAGAGAAATGAGAAAATGGCTAATTATGTTTAACAAGAATAATGAATACAATATATATCAATAATGAGTAATGGAACCCAAGCATTAGTGGATATCCATTACCCATTCATATAATACATCAAGGCTAATATAAATAAATAACTTTAAAGGTCATACAATAGCTTCTCCCAAAAGAAGCTTCGTACATTTAACACTTCATTGTCAATTTCTTTGAAATATGCAAACTATTCTCATGCCCGATGATGAAAGGCATTAAATTTGAATAGAATCAATGCAAAAATGTTTTTGAAAATATCAAGAAATATTTATACACACCACCTATTTTGGGGCACTAGAGGAAAATCCATGATTCTATTACTACAACTCAAAAGTCATCTCTAGTTGCATTATTGACTTAGAAAAAAAATGAAGGAAAAGAGCAGGCTTTGTGCTATTTTAGCAAATGGATGGCATCGAGTTCCAATATTTAACTATCAAAAAGGTGTGCCTAATTTCAGTCTCCACAACAAAGAAACTATGACATTACATATCATCTTTTAAAGCCTAATTCATTTCAAACGTAAATCCATTCAAATATATTATGACACAACCACTTAAATACTCCTCAATATAATTATAATTTATCAAGAAAAATAAAGTACACCTTCATATGAGTATTAATTATCCAAAAATTAAAATACCACAGGATACAATTATAAATTGTTAAAAAATTAAAAAAATTCCTTAATATGAGTATGATTCTATAAGTCATTTAGAAAATGACATACTCATTGATCAGTATAAACTATTACAAATTTGAAAAATACTCTGGACATGAGTATATAAATATTATATGCAAATGCACTAAAATTACCATCATGTGTATTTAACAGTGAAATAGATTTTCCTTTCAAAAAATAGTGTGTAATAGAATTCTACACTATTTTCTAACTCATTCATTTGGTAATAATAAAATGAGGATATGAGTTACAATAGTGAATTAATTTTTCTATGTGACTGGCATGATGTGTATGAGACATTCTTTGTTTAAAGTTAAAAGGTGTGAAATTATACGTTAGTTCTTAAGAAGTTCCTAACACATATTTCATATGTGAGGAAAACTCATATAAAGACAGTGGTAGTGTGATGAAAAAACAAAACTATTTCATGTATGCCTATGTGAAGATTTGCAAAACATATATTTGACACAGGTTGGGTAACAGTGTTGAACAAATTGCTTTATTTTACCATTTCCTTGTGCTATAGGGCCAGTGACACGTGAACTTCTGACTATGAGGAACCATTGTACCACACAAAACAAACGGCACTTTAATTAGCATCAAATAAAACTGAAAACATAACTTTATATTCCAGGTTATATGTAAAAGTAGTGTTTATAAGAAAATTGTGTAAACATCACATGAATGTTCAAGAACAAAGATGCAAGCTAAGAACAGCTCACTGAAAATGAAGTGTATGGTATCATAGTAGTGATGAAAAGTACAGTGCTATTTCATGCCTATTTGCAGACTTGCAAAATATATATTTGACACTAGTCAGTTATCAGTGCCAGATTTGCAGACTAGAAAACTCAAAATAGAGGAACAGGTTACCTTCCCACAGATAGGACAGGCTACACTTCTCTCCATCCATTCATATATGCAAGCCAGATGGAAATTATGACAACATTGCAGTGTCATCTTAGGATTTTCAGGACTATATTCTGTAACAAAACTGAGAAAAATTAAATCCCTAACCTCAGAAATGCCAGATAGATATATAAATAATTCATTTTAGAAGCATTTTCATTGAACAGAAAAGAAAATAACAAATGGATTGACCAACAAGTGTGGGAATTTTAAAAATTAAAAATTATTTTGATCATACAATTTTGTCTATCAAGATACAACTTATTATAAAAATCATGTTGGATGCATAGGAGCATGATGTATATCACATCTTCTTGAGTAATAATATATGCATATCAATGATCTCGAAATTTTATGATGCATCCTAACAAATTTTTACCTTCAAAACATGTTGGACAAATATCCTCATCTGATGATGATACACATGCATATGGTAGTCCACCAAACACTACCGGTGGCAATGGTTCCATGTGCCTGCTTCCAATACCAACAGATTCAACATGGCAATGACTGGAACCCTTGAGGCAGTCATGCTGTACAAGGGAACATCTACGTTCATCGTAAGGCAGTGGAATTTGGGGAGAACGGTATGTATCATAAGCAGAATTGGACATTTGTGTGCTAGATGAAGGGACATCAAGCACATTCCGTCTGTGCAACAATGTGACACACTGCATTCATAATTGTTGCAAAAAAAAATGAAAATTGAGTTTAGAAATCATAGTGAAAACAAGGTTGTATACAATCGAATCTTTTCCAGATTGGACATAGGTTGAAGCTGTCTCAAAAGACATACCGCATGAGAGAACCTTGAAATCAGATTACGGAGGCAAACACACCTACAGAATGAAGGAGAATCTGTATTTGGGTCATCATCAGCATCATGGGCACGAAAACAACAGAGGACCGAGCCCATTTTGACAGTGCTTTTCCTTGGATTTCTCTCTCTCAATTATTATGTTCTTCAGAAGAAATGTGCTCTTCTAACTATCTATACGAAATGGCACAGAATTTCACGGGAGTAAGCATGATGAATCACAAAAATTGCAGAGTTGAAATGCAGAAAGAAATGTACGTGCATCCTCGACAAAGATAATAAACCATATAGAATTGCTCCGTACAAGAACAGAGAACAGAAAATCTTCGACACAAGGGAACAGAATCACATGAAGTGTGCACAATCTCACAGTCGCATCTAAACAGCAAATTAAAAAGGATCACAAAACAGAGAGAGAGCTGATGATATATCAAGGGAAACCGCCGTAGGGATCCATACCATTCCACAACCACTCCCGCTAAATCAGCGAACTCGAAGAAACAAGGACCACCCAACAAAAACTTCACCTTTTCCTAGCCAAGCAAAGCCAGACTCCACCCTGACTGCCTCCCGAGGAACACCCTACAGTACAGCAGAACAAAACCCAAGATCCCAAATCACGATTCACCCAATTCAAATCATCGACCCACGAACCCGCTTAATCCAGAATACCGAACAATCAAGAATAGATGGATGGGGAATTGGGAATACCAGACGATGCGGTGGACTACCCCAGTCCGAAAACAGAAAATTAAATATCCCGTGCCGTTGCGCTTTCAGAAGATCACGGCGTTTTCCATGGGAGGGGAGGATGACATCTTCCTCTCAGAGAGAGAGAGGGAGAGAGATGTCATTGCTCACCATACGATGACGGTCGCATGCGATCGGTATCAAGAACAAAATATACCTAATCACGCCTGGAATCTGATCCCTTTTTTCTAAATAAATTATGGATGAACATTGAACGCGCACAACATTGCGTCTATTTTCGACTTTCGACGCTGGGGACGAACTATCCGTAATCATACATATCGAACAAAGACGGTATTAACTTAAAAGTTATCAGTAAACTGTGTCCAACGGATTAAACTTTTATATTTTTGTTTTAAAATGATATAACTTATTTTTAACACATGAATTATAATAAGTTTGTAATTTTTTTTAAATTTTATATTTATTTTAATATATTATTTTATTAAGTTATATACAATATATATATAACTTGATGATTTAAGTTTACTGATAGTTGACGTATGATTGTAAGTTTAAATCTTATTTTTAATCACTTTTTATATTTATAAATTATATTAATTTTTAATAAATTAAAAAATACTTAAATTAATCATTATCGTGTTTAAACTTTCACCGTACTAATTAAATCAATCATTATTATATTATATTAATATTTATAAAATTTAATATATAAATTTTTATGACTCCTCCTTTCAATTCTCTCTCTCTCTCTCTATATATATATATATGAGGTCACGAGTTTTGTAGGCGCCTACAGAAGTGACTTCTGTAGGCATCCGTCGATCATAAGATCGACGGTTGAAATTGAAAAACTTAAAAACACTCTCTGTCATGCACGTGAAATTTAAAAACACTCTCTCTCATGTCGTAGGTGAAATTTAAAAATACTCTCTCTCATCAGCAGGTGAAATTTAAAAACACACTCTCTCATGCAGCTGGTGAAATTTAAAAACATTCTTTAACTGAAAAAATTCATTCACGTACGTATAATTAATTTTTCATTAATTATGAATACGGTGATTAAATTTGAAAGATGTTTGTGGATTTTTTTTATCTTAAATATTAGGGTGAAATTTTTTAAAGATAATTTGATTTTAACTGA